>VALG01013599.1:0-24842 GCA_009835305.1 Ipomoea purpurea
TGCCTTATCTGCGACATGAGCCTCAATATCCAAATGTAACCGCGAGTTGTCAAATACTTCAAGAAATTTCTACGAGACAAGATACATACCTTGCATAGGAACCTCCCCTGTTCTGCAGTAGCCTATACTTTGAGCGATAATGAAAAGCAGACCTTCTCAAAAATATTCGAAATATAATAACATATTCTGCTTCACATCTCTATGGAGGTAAGTCGATAGCAATAACCACTGAACTGCCTCCGTTTTTAGATAAGTGGTCAAAATTATCATCTGGATTCGGAAGCTTGGTTCCAGGAAGAAGTTTCCATGCCAAATTTTGCACAGTTATATATTTACATACACAGATAATAATAAAAAATCGCACAATTCTGTTACGTAATATCAGAATACATATAACATTATTTGCTTACATCAAACAAGACTTATATGTGATTTACATATGTTGTTTCCTACTGCAAGAAGGAGTAACTCAGGATATCCACGAAAATGATTTTGAGAATAAAGAACAGCTGGCAAAAATAATGTTGAAAATTTCAGAAGGCAAAAATGAAATTCAGTCTAACCCAATTGTTAGGTTTAACAATGATTAATCGGCAGGCGGAATACATATGAAGGGAAAAACCCCCCATACAATTTTACCTACCGCTAATGAGTCGCATACACTATGCGGGGACTTGACACATCGAGTGATCAGACAAATGATAGAGCCAGACCTGGAGAGTTTAAGAGAAACCATTGAACCCCTGCATATTCCCTTACAGTACCCTTTGTTGTTCCCATATGTGAAGATGTTATCGTGAAGATATTAAATTCTAATGCATGAGCCAAGACATCATGTGGTGAAAAAGAATAGGCTAAAGAATTCTCAATTCCATATACATGAGAAGGAAAATGAGAAGCATGACATTTTGTATGTCTAGGGTTATTCAACAATATTGTTGACATATACAATGAATCGAACACGTCTTCTACATTAGTAACTCATCAGAAGCGTTGTTTGTGAGCTATCAGGGTTGAGTAATGCAGTTAACAGGGCCCGAATTAATCCCACAACTCGGGTAAGAATATATACCATCATCATTCACGACCGGAGCTAGGTTATATGATCAAACATCAAGAGCAATGCAATATGCAGGCACATTGGTACCTCATTTATTCATAAATCACATGCACCGAGGCCGAAATTGACGCTAGTGGCACAACTGGCTAAGCATAAACAGACTCAATTCTTTGTTGCGGTTAAGAGGAACTGATGCATGATTGAAGAGACAAAGACAGAAAAATTGTTGGCGACATATGTGGAGATTTTATGATAAATACTTTAATGTGCGTAATAAATCAAAATTCTATGTATATAAATTAAATAACTATAATGTTTCTGCCAGTATCTACACATATTGAATTCAAAAAGAGACTACCTCATGCCACATATGCATTTGCGAAAAGATATAATCGGGCCAGCATCTAGAACCGGATATATGATGCCTTGATTTCTGCTCAGTATTGAAAAGCCCAACGTTGTCTTCACACAGAAGTATCTTACAATAGAAAATAAGGAGTTATTATCATGATCATGTCATTACTACCAATGAAAACTCGTTACTATAGGAATACAACTTGATAGTAGCTTGGACGGTATACAAATTCAGGAAGATAAATGTCCATGTGTCAATGTGAGAACCGTCACAATGCGCTATCGCAAAGTAGGATGTATAAGAGGCCATAAGATATAATTATTATGTATTAGGGGAAAAGTACTATCGTGGACTCTCCATAGGGGATATGAATATAGGGATAGGAGGTACCGTGTAATATCTTGGTAACAACAAAGCTACAAATAGGAACGACAGTCAAGTACATTGTAATGGAACTCAACTGGTTTTAGAACTTTATCTATGTCTTTTTTACTCAACATTAATTATATACTCGATTCTATTATGTATCATATAAAACTTTATATCTGTTATTGTACGCTACATATTAAATATCTATTGAGCTACCAGGCACGTATGATGCTAACTGCCACGTGATTGTGATGGACAATCCAGATTACCTATATTCAAAATTACGTGTCGGTAAGTGATCAATAGATTAGAACCCCGTGATAACAAAGAGTTTCAGAGAATTCTTCTGCAATGAGCGTGACAATATATTGTAGAAACATTCATGTGAAAAAACTATCCATCAATCCTGTTAATCTTATAAAGTGAGATTCATGAAGTATGAGTTCTATGTACTTCAATAAATTGTTATGCCTAATATGTAGCTGACGTTTTTCTACATTTGCATGCATGCACCTTCGGAGTTGTCACTGGGAAGGTTGCTAATGCTTACGTTCATATCGATTGGACTCTATTATACAAGGTACAATTGTCATGATTGTCCTTCCGGGCTCGGTCAACCACCTCGCGATGCGACAGGTCGACGCTATGCGGACTGTTGGATGTATGGGATTATACATTATCCGCATGCACTCATGTTGAGATAGAGGTTGGGAGGTTTTAATATGCAACTTATCCAGCTTAACACCACAAGCAAGATAGGGTCATGTGTATAGTCCTAAACTGAACAGCAAGCCTTCGTTGCTCAGGACTCTGGCAGAATAATATCCTTATTCTTCCAGAAGCCCTACCATACACACAATAAGATCTCTTCAAGCGACTCAGGCTACTGGAGCAACGCTGTGTATGAACCGCAAACGCAAGACTATAATACGGTGGACAAAAGTGCAGCAGCGGAGTTCTCCAGATTTCGCGCCTACTGTTAACTATTAAGGCACCTGAAAGACTCGCTGCATTGAAAAGCCCGGTGTTGGATGATCAAGGAGCGTACATACGTTTGCATGCCACATCTACAATGTGATAAGTGATAAGATACAATAGTGGTTATCACCGATTGGGTTCTACAACTTAGAAAACCATGTCCCCGGTCACTCGACTTGTGGCTATTATTCTTATCTTAGTTTGAAGATTCCTGTGTTAAATTATATACAATAATGGCGGTAAATCGTCTCTTCAAGGCTATGACAACAATTAATCTGCGCCTCGTGCGGCTATGAGGGGCTAGCGGTGAGGTACGCGAAGCCGCCTTTGGTCCCGTCACTATTTCTCAGTTTTTGGAATCAGAGATTAAACTCCATCCTCAATCATTTTATCCGCGAAGCGTGCTGTTAGGGCCTATATCTTGGGCCGAGACTAATTTGCATATAGGATTTTTATGTATGATTGTTAATGACTAAGTGGTGAATCACATGCTTGACGGTATCCATGAAATCCAGTACGCATGACCCAACTTACTACATCTTGGTGTGCGTAGTAAGTGATCTGACGGCGTTTTGCTTTGCATTTGATGATCCATTCATAGACCCGAGGTCTCGGTGCATTTTAGGAAATCCCGTCTGGGCAATTTTCATGGCTACTATGGGATTTTAGCTGCTAATTTTATATCGTACGATAACGCTCATGCATCGCTAGTCATGGTACACTCTAAACATCATTATTCATTTATAATATCAGACACACAGTTATTCACATTCCGCCAAAAATAAATTAATAAATAATATATATATATATAAAATTAATTTATTACTTTCTGATTTAGCAAAAACCAATTTTAGAATCTCGCTTAGTTTCTAAAATGTAGATTTTGTTGCTATCTATAGCATATAATATATAAAATACGATAAACAAGAATTTATGCTCCGTTCAGTATAGACCAAGTTGTCTTTGGATATATAGGAAAGTCTGAAGCGATACCTATCCTAGAAAATTCCGTAATCCAGAACAAAATAGCATTGTGAATATATAAGGAATAAACCTTATAGTTGATATCCCGAAAGTGATGTTAGTATACGACAAAGAACATTGAAAAGCAACTATGAAAACATATGTAACTCAATTGAAGTAATGATAGATGAACAGAAGGTTGTTTAGCGATCTGTCTTAATTGATAATGATCTAAGTAGGGGTATTAGTTCTGTGCACTACAATATATAATACATAAGTATTTTACATTCTCTATGCTAGAATGCGTCGATAAAAATAGGTGCATTTAATACTTAGTAATATTATATTTAAAATTTTAGTATTGTACAATAAATAATTGATTTAGTTACGATAATTTATATACATTAATAATAACAACTATAAAAGTATAATCGTTAAAGGACATTTTAATAAATTTTATGGAGTATTTATATTTCTAAGAAATTACATATCACTCCAATATTATGTCTACTATATTATTATTTATTTATTTTTATTATTATTATTATATTTAATTATTGTTATTATTGTATTATTACTACTAGTATTTGCACCCGTGCGATGCACGGAATATATTTGTTATAATATATGGATTATAATTTGCTTCATATTCGATAGTGTATATTTTTACATTGAATGAAGGTTTTGTATGAGTGTTTCGAAATTTAATTAATTGGTCTCATTATCTTTATGTGGTAGTAATTTAGTTATAAAAATTTTTGTAACAAAATATATACGTAATATGTAGATATGTAACAATTTTATTATATTGGTGCACAAGAAACAATCCCCCTCCATTAGAATCAATATCATTAATGACAGAGTCGCAAACAACCTTCCTGTTCATCTGTCAATTGAGTTACCAATGT
This sequence comes from Ipomoea purpurea, assembly GCA_009835305.1. Taxonomy (NCBI): domain Eukaryota; kingdom Viridiplantae; phylum Streptophyta; class Magnoliopsida; order Solanales; family Convolvulaceae; genus Ipomoea; species Ipomoea purpurea. Next base: position 4,634 of record VALG01013599.1, read on the forward strand.
TTCATGTTCTGCTTTCAATGATTCTTTGTCGTACACAAACTCTTCGGATATCAACATGTTTTCCATCATTCCAATGCTATTTTGTTCTGGAATCGGCATTTCTGGATAGTCGCTCAGGCTCTTCCCCCACAAAGACAGTAACTTGTCTAACTCGACCAGAGCAAATTCTTTTTATCGTATTCCGATAGCAACAAATCTACATGGTTTAGAAACAAAGCGAAAACAGATTCAAAAAATTGGTTTTTGTATAAATCATGAAAATAAATAATAATGTCCAATAAAGATATTGCATGTTGATGTACCTGGATTGTGCATGAGCCTTCGACGATGAAATTGTGCATCCTCTGCAAGAAATTGCCAGACGGCATTCCATACCACCTCGGGTCTAGTGATTGAACTTGAAATGAGCAACGTAGCAAACAACCTTCGCATGTAGACGTGGATGCCCAGTAACTGGATTCAATGATACCGTCGATGTACTCCTTGTCATCATCTAATAATCCATCTCATAACACGCAGTCCTAAATGATTTGTGAATGACCCCCCTCCCCCCCCCCCCCCAACAGTGCGAATATCCTCGTGACTTGAAGGTCCACGTATAATATTTAAAAGGCACCTTAGATAGTATAATTCTCCACAGCCTGGAGGAACATAGAACAATCGTCCTATGGAGAATCCTTTCTTTCTTGGATGCCATTCACGCAAGTCTTGTCTCCAAACAAACTTACTGGGGAACTCTGCATAAGTGAGCGATCGAGCATCTTCGTATTTTTTGTTTGCCCTCAAACCAAGCTGTGAACTGGCTCTGCTTAACCGTTTGGTTTTCGACAATCTCGTCGAGGCTTTGATCTTCCTCATACACAACATTCTGTTGGTGCTTTAAGTGGAAATTTAACCTCTCGACAGGTGGCATGCGATAATGGATCACATACCCAAACAGTCGCCAGGTGGCTTCACATGCGGATATATAGCGACAATCGTAGTACATGCTAATCTCATCAACCACATCACCGTTGACTGCATTCACAGAAGTACTCATGAACTCTGCCATGACTCGATCATTTCCTTTATTGACGTATTTGAATAAATTTGATCGATCTCGACTGGTTGCACCATTCAACGTTAATATGTGCGCGATATTTTAGAAGTAGATGTTTATTATGCGGGACAACGTAACGGTTATCAAGTTGGATTCCATTCTTACTGATTGTGCGTCCATTGTCACGCCTTCTGTAGATTGGGTAACCATCTTTATCCAGAATCGTCTGACTAACATATTTTTTTGGGGAAATACTTTGAACATTTACCATTTACCATGCATGGGAAATTCTTCCTGAGTTGTCCGCACGGTCCGTTCAACATAAATTCGCTAACTGCATCATTGTACTCATTGTCAGCATCTGGGTCTGGAATCTCAGCAGAAATCAAGGCATCATATCCGGTTCTGAATGTGCCCGATTCATTCTTTTCGCAAATAGCAATATGTGCGCATGAGGTAGTCCTCTTTTTTGAAATTCAATTGTGTAGATAACTGTGCAGAAAATAAAAGTTATTAAAAAATTATTTATATACATAGAATTTTTAGATTTAATTACGACACATTAAAGTATTTATCATAATAAAATACCTCCACATATGTCGCCAAACAATTTTTCTGTCTTGATCTCTTCAATCATAGCATCAAGTTTCATCTTAAACACGCAACAAACAATATCGAGTCTGTCTTCTGCTTTAAGCCCACGTTGTGCAACATAGCGCTCAATTCAGGCCACTTCGGGTTGCATGTGAATGTTATGAATAAATGAGGATAACCAATGTGCCTGCATATTGCCATTGCATCTTGATAGTTTTGAATCATATACCTAGCTCCGTCTGTGAATGATGATGGTAGTATAATTCTTTTACCCCGAGTTGTGGGATCTAATTCGCCCCTTGTTAATGCATCACTCAACCCCTGATAAGCTTCACAACGCAACGCCTTCTGATGAGTTCTAATGTAGACCAAGCGTTGTTCGATCATTGTATATGCATCAACCAAGTATTGTTGAAATAACCCCCTAGAATACAACAATGTATGCTTCTCATTTACCTTCTCATGTATATGGAATGAGAAATACTCTTTAGGGCTAATTCTTTTTCTACCACCATGATGTCCTTGGCTCCATGCATTAGAAAATTTAATATCTTCACGATAACCATCTTCACCATATGGGAACAACAAAGGGTACTGTAAGGAAAATATGCAGGGTTCAAATGGTTTATTCTCTTAAACTGTCCAGTCTGGCTCTCAATCAATTTGTCCTGATCACCCATCGATGTGTCAAGGTCCCCGACAATAAGTGTTGCGACCTCATTAGCGGTAGGTAAATTGTATGTCCTTCCATATGTATTCCGCCTGCCGATTAAATTCATTTTAACTCAACAATTGGGTTAGACTGAATTTCAGTTTTTGCCATTCTGAAACATTTTACCAAAACATTATTTTTGTCCAGCATGTTCTTTAATTCCTCAACAATATTTTCGTGGATATCCCCTGAGTTAACATTCTTCTGCATAGGAAACAAACATATGTAAATCAACAATATATGTCCTTGTTGATGTAAGCGAAATGAAATGTATAATGTATTTGGATACTTACGTAACAGAATTGATGCGATTTTTTATCTCATTATCTGTGTTGTAAATATATAACTGTGCAAACTTTGGCATGGAACCTTCTCCTGGAACCAAGCTTCCAATCCAATGATAATTTTGACCACTTATCTTAAAAATCGAGGGCAGTTACAGGTGTTGATTGACCTATCGACTCTACCTCCTAGAGATGTGAAGCAGAACATGTTATTATATCTTCGAATATTTTTGAGGAAGTGTCTGCTCTATTCATTATCGTCAAAGTATAGGCTCTGCAGAACAGGAGGAGGTTCCTTCATGCAAGGTAATTGTATCTTGTCCTCGTAGCAACATTTTGAGTATTTCGACAATCCTCGCGTAACATTTTGATTTGAGCGCTCATGTCGCCAGAATAAGGCACCACAATAATTACAGGAATGAGAAGCATCTCCAAGGTCTAAATATGAATCTAATTATATAAATAGTTAATATTGAATTAATGAACATAAAATATTTGCGAATTAATAAAAATGAAAACTACTAAGAATTATGAGTTCAAAAAAATTACCATATCTGTTGTTTTTCAGATACAAAATGTTCGAAATCAGTATTTAAATTGCTTGCATTCGTTCTGGATGATATTGTACTGGAAGTTCTCACAACTGACCGCAAAGCACAATTATTTTGAGGATGTGGTTGGTCTTTGTACTGAATCAATCGTAATAAATAGTTATTTATTGTTGTAATACTGTTAAAAAATTGTGCAAACATAATAGCTCTAACAAAAATGGAACAAATCGTGAACACTATAATAAATATTACCGTTTGATACATCAACTAATGGTTGGCGTGATAAAGATGTTGAAGTTGACATATTTGACATATTAAAAGAACGTAGAGTGGACGGTGGAGACATGCTGCTCACATCAACTGTAAAATTTTAAACAAAACATATTTAACATGAGATTAATAGTATATGTATATTATGTTATAATTCAAACATCTATAACCTAAAACTGAACTTATACGACATACAAAGAAATAGACGTATATTTAATATAGGAAAAATTTACCATCTGTTGAGACAGTGAAGGGTGTTGCCGATCGAATGTCACTGTTCAATGTGTATAAATTTGGTTTGGTAGCAACTGCAAATACAGTTAAAGCGTAAAAATCAAATAATGATTAATTAAATAAAATGATATTAAAAAATTATTTAGCATCGACGGATAAAAATAATATTTTTGAATATAACATACACCATTTGTGATTGCACTCAGAGGTGTTTCTCTAGTGTCCACATGATTATCTTCCACCACAATTTGATGAACATTAACTATTGCAAAAAAAAAAAAATACAGGGAAATATAAGTGTTTAAATCATTCTCATATAATAGATTCAACTAAGACATTAGTATGAATGGTACTCTAAATTGTAATAATGTTGGAATAATAAAAAGAAATAAATGCATGATAATTAAATTGAACATGTTAATTGTAAGTAATGAATAATTTGTAACGATAAAAACACTGAATATGTACTTATTAGAATGTAAAAGTTATTACGAACATGTGAATGTTAAAAATTTAATACCATTGCTCGACATATTAAGGTGTTCTTGGAGAGGGAAATCATAAATCACGTAACAATAGTTCACTACCTGCCATTGCAACATTATTTATATGAAGTTAGGAAATTTAAAAATGATCCAATAAAATAGTTACTAATGTCTGTGCTAAAAAAATTCTATTTACCGGTCATTGTTGGAGTAACTGGTCTAACTCCTGGGCACCAATATTGATTGTAATGATGATTGAGCATTATGAACGATATATTTGATCGCAACAACGATGCTTGTGTATTATGCTGATTACGCAACGGTTCGTTTTCTAAAAAAAATAAATTGATAATCAATAATTTGTAAGGATAAAAACACTGAATATGTATTTATGTAGAATGTAAAAGTTATTACGAACAATGTGAATGTTAAAATTTAATATCATTGCTCGACATATTAATATGTGTTCTTGGAGAGGAAATCAAAAATCCACTGTACAATAGTTCACTACTTGTCATTGCAATTATTTATATGAAGTTAGGAAATTTAAAAATGATCCAATAAAATAGTTACTAATGACTGTGCTTAAAAATTCTATTTACTCGTCATTGTTGGAGTAACTGGTCTAACTCTGGTGCACCAATAGATGATTGTAATGATGATTGAGAATTATGAACCGATATATTTGATCGCAACAACGATGCTTGTGTATTATGCTGATTACACAACGGCTCGTTTTCTTAAAAAATTAAATTGATAAAGTTTAAATTAGTGTGAAGGAATGGGTAATGATGACAATAAAGACAAATAAGATTGTTTAGTACCAAAAATTAAATAGTATAAATTATTTACATATTTATTAGTTAAGCATTTGTATCTTACATTTTTTCATTACATATACACAAATAACAATGATTTATACCAATGCAATACTCCCCGAACGTTTAAAATTTTGTACGAACCGGTAAGTAATTCCCACTAAAATATTAAAATTAGTGGTTGATTAACTAAAACAGAATTTGAAAGATATATTATTTGAGATATATCGAAATGAAATTATAGTACATTTAAAAATTCTCTCTTTAGAAATCTAGGGTTTTGCATCCTCTCCTAGGGTTTGCTAGGTTTTTGCAATTTCGTGTCCTCTTTCCGGTTTTTCTACGTCGGAATCACTGTGTTAGCAGGTGGCAGTGTTTCTGGTTTGTTGTCCAGCATGGCGGGAGCGAAGGAGAGGCGGAGCATGTAGTGGATCTGGCCGAGCGTTGGGCGACATCTCCATCGACGACGAAGAGGAGTGTTTCGCGCCGGTCAACGAGGGGGCTGAGGCTGGTTCCGATTAGCCAGTCCAGATGTGGAGTGTCGTGGGTAGGTTTCTAACAGCGAAGATGATAAATTTGGAGTATATGAGGCAAGTCTTGGCTTTGGTTTGGCAACCGGTGATGGGGGTAACGGTGACGGAGATACAGAAGGGTTTGTTTTTATTCGTTTTCTTCCATAAAACAGACGTTGGCTATGTCCGAATGGAGGGCCGTGGGCGTTTGAAAACAATACTTTGGTGTGTCGTTTGGTTGAGGATGGGCGTATTGCCAGTTGATGTGGTGTTGAATACGGTTGACATGTGGGTGCAGCTGCATGATGTTCCCATGGGATATACGTCACAACCAATACTTGAGCAGATGGGGGAACTTTATTGGAACCTTTGTTAAGCATGATGAAAGGTTTGTAGGGGCGCATCTGGTTGGTTTTTTACCGTATCCGTGTGTCGATCCTGGTGGATAAACCATTACGGAAGCGTATGAAGTTGTTGAAACGGGATAGGACCACGTGTTGGGTTAACTTCAGGTACGAACGATTGCACTCGTTTTGTTTATTTTGTGGTCTGATGGGGCACTCGTATAAGTTCTATGTGAAAGCCCGAGTTTCTACGGTTCCGGTTCATCAATATCCTTATGGTGCGGAGATGAGGGTGGGGGGTAATCGGGGACCGAGGGAGGTGGGGGGAATTGGTTGGTTCCGGTGGGGGGCAGGCCGAGAGTTATTGAAGGAGCTTGGGCAGTGGGTGAGCAGTTGGGTGGTGAGTTGGGAGAGATGGGTTATCGGAGTGGTTACGGGCGGATGAAGGAGTAGGTTGAACGGTGGCTGGGACGGTGTCAAGAGAAGTAAGCAGAGGGGGGTATGGGGTTGGACGGGTGAAACGGGGAGGATATCACTATGGGGCCGATATGTCAAAAAACATGTTCCATGGCGGGACTGCCTGCGCAGTCCGCACATCATTATGGAGTACGTTATGTTGGAAACTGTCGTGGCTTGGGAAGAAATCCACGAACTAGTTCGGGAGGTGGTAGGAATGGTGTCCAGTAAGAAGCCAGACTTTTGTATTTTTGATGTGAGACGTGATTGAAGGTGATCATGCTGAAAGGTTACGTGTTATAGTTGGGGTTTGAGGGTGTGTTTTATGTGGATCAGGATCGTTAGCGAGGTGGTTTGGCATTGTTGAGGGAGGTCTATCATAACGGTTAATTTATTACTCCAAGAATCATGTAGGGGAAGTAACGATAGATGATACGTACCCCGATTGGCGTGATGAATGTTAATCCAGTGTTCGCCAAAGATTAATAAAGCGGAGTTCCGTGGCCCTGGTTGAAGAGGTTTATAAATGCAACCAACGCTAACCTTGGGTTTGATTGGTGATTTCAATGATTTTTTTTTTCCAGTCTGAGAAGTGTGGTACGAATTCCACACGCCGGAGGAGTTATTGCGATGGCTTTGGGAAACGCTACTAAATTTGTGGATTGCTACAGTTGCCTATGGAGGGGATATTTCGTATACTTGGGAGAGGGTGAGGGTACGGAGGATGGGTTGGAGGAGAGGCTTGAACAGAGTGGTGGCGACTATGGAATGGCGTGAGTTGTTAGTGGAAGCCAAGACTATTAATATCCTTACACGCAAATCCGACCATTCGGCGATTTTCCTAAGTATTTCTAATCCGAGTTGTTATGGTGTGGGTGGTCGGCGTGCCTTTCGCTTTGAAATGGCTTGGTTGTTAGATTCTGGTTGTCGCGGTGTTGTGGAGCAAGCATAGGTTTGATGGCCGGGGAGAGGGTTTGTTGAGTACTACAATTATGCAAAGATCGGTTGCAGGCTTGGGGAGGAAACCGCTTCCATATGTTTGGTAAACAGATGAAATTATTACATGGCAAGCTGATGAGTCTTAAGGGAAGCAGGGGTCCGCGGTGTTAGAAGAATATAATACAATCCAGGCTGAGTTGTCTCGACTAGAGGCGCAAGAGGATATGTATTGGCGGCAAAAAGGGCAAAACAACACTGGTGCGAGGGGCGGATGCCAACACCAGGTTCTATCATTCAGGTATGCCACATCTCGTAAGCGTAAAAATTCTCTGTCTAAATTGAAAGGGTGGATGGGAACTGGTCACTAAGGGTGCTATGAATGCAGTTGTTATTGATATTTTTTGCTGATATTTTTAAATCATCAAATGCCCCGTCCCATAGTGGTTTCTTTGACACGATACTCCCTCGTGTGTCTGAATTGCAAAATGGGTCTTTATTGAAACCTTTTGTGGCTGAGAAGGTGAATGAGACTTTATTTGCTATGTTCCGGGATATGGCACCTGGGCCGGATGGGATGCAACCCGGGTTTCTATCAGTACTTTTGGGGTGTTGTGGGCTGAACTGACAGTGTTTGTCCTTAATTGTCTTAATTCGGGTGTGTTCCCGGAAGGATAAATGATTCTAATGTTGTTTTAATCCCGAAGAAGAAGGTCCCTGAGTATCCTGCAGATTTGAGACCAAGTTGCTTTAAGTAATGTGGTCTATAAAATTATGGCCAAGATGATTGCGAATAGGATGAAGCCCTTTATGGATACTATTGTTTCAGAATCTCAAAGTGCTTTCATTCCAGATAGGTTGATAACTGATAATATCTTAATTGCTGCTAAGGTAGGACATTTCCTGAATAGAAAGCAGTGTGGAAAGGCAGGTTGGGGGCCCTAAAGCTGGATATGGCGAAAGCATATGATAAGATGGATGGGTCTTTTTGAAGCAAAAGATGAAAGCCTTGTGTTACTACTGTTTCATATAATATTCTTATTAATGGTACAGTTGGGGGTGGTGGTGGTGCCTACAAGGGGCCTCAGACAAGGGAGATCCTCTCTCTCCTATCTTTTATCATTTGCGCAGAGGGACTGTCTTTTGATGTTGCAGCAAGCATAGTCCTTTGGTGATATCCATGGATGTAAGTAGCATGGGGAGCTCCACCTATTTCTCACTTATTTTTGCAGATGATAGCCTCTTATTCTTTAGGCGAATGTGCAGGAGGTGAGTGCAATGAAAACAATGTTTGGAGCACTATGAGAAACTGTCTGGTTAGTCTATTAATTATCATAAATCCAGTATTTGCTTCAGTAAAAATACAAGTGAGGAAGTAAGGGAGGAGGTGAGTAGGTGTTGGGGTTGCCCAGGCGTTGATTTCGGGAGATATTTGGGTTGCCCTTCGTTTGTTGGAAGGAATAAGAAACAGGTTTTGCGTATATTGAGGAAAAAATCCAATAAAGGATAGGCCCATGGAATAAGGAGTTATTGTCGCAGGCAGGCAAGGAGATCCTTTTGAAAACGGTAGCCCAGGCTATGCCTACCTTTTCAATAAGTGTCTTTTTGTTAACTGATTCCCTTTGTATGGTAATACAGAGGACTATGAATAGTACTAATTGGAATAGGGGGGTGCAGGTGGAATACATTGGATGGCATGGGATCGCCTCAGTAAGCCAAAAACAGTTGGAGGATTGGGCTTTAAGGATCTAAAGGCATTTAATCTTGCAATGTTGGGTAAGAAGGTATGGCGCTTTCTCACGAAACCAGAGTCATTGGTTGCAAAGGTGTACAAAGCAAGGTATTCCCTAAGATGATTTTATAAATGCTGCTATAGGAAATAATCCTAGCTATTGTTGGAGGAGTATAATGGCTGCCCATGGCCTAGTATTGTGGTGGGGATAAGGAGGAAGGATTGGAATGGTGAACAACAAAGATTGGTAAGGATCCTGGCTTCTAGATTTGAATTATAAGATTCATACTGATTTCCCACCTCATCTTTATGAGTCAAGGGTTAAAGGTTTGATGGACCAGGATACTCGTTCATGGGATCTGGACATCTTAAATGATATTTTTGACCCGCAGGATGTGAACCGTATTCGTAGGGTGCATGTTTGCCCGGATGATGAGGATTCATGGTATTGGTATAAGGAGCAAAATGGATCGTATTCTGTTAAAAGTGTATACCGCTGATTGTGGGGGAAATACAAAATAATACTGCCTTTGACAAATGGCCTGCACTATGGAAATTGGATGTGCCCCGAGGTGGAAAACGTTCCTTTGGAGAGCGTTGAGTGGTGTCTTGCCAACCACAACAGCCCTGGCTAATAGGAGAGTTGATGTGAATCTTGCATGTCCTATGTGTCTTGATTTTAATGAGGATGTTATGCACTATTTAATAGAATGTCAATATGCTTGTCATGTGTGGAATGAATCTTGCCTTATTATTACCTCTGTGCATGGTGGATCGTTTGTTGAATGGTTTCAGAACTGCAATGACTATGCTAACCATGGATGTTCTTATTCAAGTTGTTGCAGTCCTATATCATTTGTGGAATGCACGAAACTCAGCAGTATCGGGAGCTGTGTATGTGGACGCCGAAGCGTCTGGTGGTCTTGCGCTAAGGTGGCCCTCTCGGCTTGGAGGTCTTCTCGGCCACAGACAATTACGGGGCAGCAGCAACATCATATTGTAGCGCCAAGTGGCCTGCAATGCCACGTAGATGCGGCATGGAACCCAGCGACATGGAGTGCGGCGTTTGGCGCCGGTTCTATTGGACGACCAGGGAGTCTTTGTAGCAGCTATGAATGGTCGTTTGCTGTTGTGTGAGAATGCTATCACGGCTGAAGCACTAAGCTTGTAAGCGAGGCGTTATCTTGGCTGAAGGGAACGTGCAGGTAACAACGGTAACTCTATCCACAGATTGTTCGGTCTTGCAAAGCCTATCTATCTAGAGTTGATTCGCAAGCCTAGATTTATGTTGGTATTATTGTCCGCGGAGAGTTCAAGTGATTTAATGCTCAGTTTAGTTACATGTCATTTACGTTTTATTCCTAGACGTTTAAAGTGTTATTGCTCAATAGGTCTTAGCATCAAAGGTCTCTGACCAGGATCATTATTATGTTCTGGTGATAATGTCCCTCCTGACTTTATTGTTAACGGCATCTTCAGTAATAAAATTTCGCAATCCTTGCTTTTCATTAAAAATGTAAAAGTTAAGTGAGAAGTGGAATTGTAATTCCTTCCAACCAATCGCCAATGGATTTTATTAGTATTGATTTTATATGCATTTCCTTGAAATTGATAAAAGAAAAATAGGAATTGTAAATGTGAAATTACCGAAGACCCCCCACCCCCAGCATCGCTTCAGTTCGGCTTAAACACGGCTGTTGTTTTGTAGGGTTGCAGCAGATTAACGCCAAACACCTCACTTCCTCTCCTCTCGCTGTCTTTCTGCTCTCTCGCAGCCCATTAAAGCCCTCCCAACCCCTCCCGGCTCTTCTAATCTCTTATACTTCCCTTTCTCCTCCACCACTCCCTGCTCTGCAACAATGGGCGCTTCGCTTCCTCCTAAGGAGGCCAACCTCTTCAAAGTCATCGTTGTAAGTTTTACGATTCTCTGTTTTCTACGGAAATTTTTATGCTTTTAAAAAAATAAAAATAAAATTTCTTTGTTGTTTTTTGTTTTGTTTTTACTTATCCGAAGCTCAGGATTTATTTTTTTAGTTTAATCTGGCCAGTTAAACCCTAGATTTCATGCTAATGATTGGTTTGATCAGTCTACCTTTCACTATCGCTTTAATTCCCGATTTAGACGCTGCTTATGCAATCTTGTTGTTACTTGAGCTTGAAAGATTTGGATTTTCGACTGTTTTGGTGTAAAAATCTGTCTTCGATAGGAAGATCAGCTGCCACTGAAAAGTCTAGCATTTTTAGTAACATAAGTTAATGCCTTTATCGTTGTACTTTAGCTAATTACTCTATCTACAGTGGCAGTTTTAAGTAGTAAAAGGAAAGGTTCTACCATTAGTCCATTACGTTATTTGGTCAATGTGATTCTTCTAGAGGATGCATTACTCACAAATTGATATTGGCTTCATGATTGATTTTACCCAGCTAGTGTTTCTGTTGTGAACAGGCATGATTAATGCAAATTAGAAGGATGTTTTGCTTACTGAATTTCTGGCTGTATTACACTTGCTATCTTTCCTTCGATTGTCTGAAACTATTGCTAAATGTATTCCATTTGGTATGCAGAAATCATATGAGACAAACAATATAAGAAAGGGTTAAAAGCTGCTGAAGCTATACTTAAGAAATTTCCTGATCATGGAGGTATGTGGGATTTCATTATCAACCATGAGTTCATGACGCAATGAGTTCTGTGAATATTAACCTTTTCTAGTTTTTAGTTTTTAACATTTAGCAATTTAGTGCCATCTTTGACAATGCTCATGAGAGTGTTGGAGTATTAGTTTCTTAACATAAGAATATGCCTTCTTTGTCACTTCCTGCAAAATTTTTACAATTTTCTGTTTCCAACTTGTGCCTTCATGGCCACCAGAAACTTTGGCAATGAAAGGATTGACATTAAATTGTATGGGTCGCAAGTCAGAAGCATATGATCTTGTTCGGCTTGGATTGAAGGTATTATGCTTCTTCACTATCCATTTATATTTATTTTCCATTTTTGGTTAATTGTGGACTACTGCCTCCCTATTTTCTATATAATGAATCATCACAATTAACTGCTCTTCTCTCTTTGCAGAATGACCTTAAGAGCCATGTTTGCTGCATGTTTATGGTCTCCTATACAGGTCAGATAGAGAATACAGGGAAGCTATAAAGTGCTATAGAAATGCACTTAGAATTGATCCTGACAACATCGAGATATTGCGTGACTTATCTCTTTTACAGGTGAAGGTTTTCACCTTTTAAAGTTCTGATTGCTCTCCTTGAGTTTGCCTAAAATTGCAAAATGCTTCTCAAAGAGGCTGAGTATGTGCTGAAAGTCACAAAATGTATTATCACTTGTGTGCCTAAAATCATAAAATGTCTATCAATGGAGTATGTGCTGAAAGTCACAAAATGTATTATCACTTGTGTGCCTAAAATCATAAAATGTCTATCAATGGAGTAGAGCATGAAAACTTTATTAGTTCATCTAGTAACACTGTCGGTGTTTTGATTGGTTGATGCACAATGACTAAATTAACTGAATGACTGAGAAGAAAATGGAAATTTTTATGGGAGATAATGAAAGGATGGTAAGCTGTTCCACTGTGTCTCGGTGAATAGGGTTGTGTGATAGCTTGCAGTTGTATCTATAGTTATTGTAATTTGCCTCTTACATTTCTCAGGATCTGTTTGACTATTCAAGTTGTGCTGGTGATTCTGGTTTTTTCATATACTCTTTTTTTTTTTTTTTTTTTTTTTTTTTTCCATAATGTTTTTGCCAAATTGCTTGTTGCAGTTTATTAAATTTATAAGTAATGATTCTTGATCAATATCCTTGGTAGACAACGAGACATCTCTTTATAATCTAATTTGTTCTCTTCTTTTCATGTCTATCTATTCACTCGGATTATTTTAAGAAATAATATTTGCATTTCTATGCTTTAGTATTCTCCATCCTATACATTTCATTAATGTTCCATGTCAGTTATGGTCTTTCATTTATAAGCATTATCCTCTATTTTCATGGTGTGGAATCTAATGAATATTATTATTTTCTTTTTATTTTATCCTATTAATGTTTACAGGCACAAATGCGTGACTTGATAGGCTTTGTGGAAACAAGACTACAACTGCTGACATTGAAGCCAAATCACCGTATGAATTGGATTGGCTTTGCTGTTGCTCATCATTTGAACTCAAAGTATGCTTTCCTTTCACTTCATTGGTATTAGTTTGCAATTTCAATACAAATGTTATGCAATTCTGAAATTAGTTTGGATGTTGGTTTCCATTAAATTAGCTATTTATCTTGTTGTATAGATGTATGCTATAATATTGATTGAGGTATGTATTTATTATGTGGGAATCATAAATATTTTATGATGAAATGTTAGTTTATTTTCTGTTTCAGTAAGATGATTAGACGGAATATCCTCTGTTCACTAAAAGGAATTGGGCTATATTGGTTGAAACTGACCCATTTTTGTCTCATGGAAGTTCTTCTTTTGCTGTATTCCAGTGGATCAAAAGCTGTTTATATTCCTTGAGGCATATGAAGGACTCTAGAGAGATGATTACCCTCCAGAAAATGAACGTTGTGATCATGGGCGAAATGCTTTTATATAAGGTAATATTGTACATTATGAATATCTATTTTTCACAGCTGAAGGAGACATTTTTGGTTTTGGCTTGGTAGGTTTTCCTCTTACATGACAACTTAGGGTTATGTTAATATATAGGCATATAGCTCAAAATTGTCTTGGATGTAGAGAATAACTCCGTTGTGTAGTTGAATTAACCTTTATTGTTCCCGTTTTGAATGTCCTCATGAATCTTTTAGTTTTCATTTTGATGGTCGCTCGCATTAAGCCTGTTTGTAAAACATGTAACAGCTGATTCAGTTGTTGCTTAGTCCCTCTCTCAATGTACCAGTTCAACTTTTGATTATATGTTTCAAGTTATACTTTCCTAATATTTGATGTTGCATGCAACAATTTTTGGAATTTTTCCCAGATCTCTTTGTTTAGAGGGAATGTGGATCTCTTGAGAGGGCTCTTGAAGAATTACGCAAGAAAGAATATAAAATTGTAAGTTTCAGTTTGAAATTTATTTGGATATATTAGATGGCAATATAAAATTTGAATTTTGATAGTACATTTACACCTTGAAATGGTTCTGATGCAACAAATACCACCTTAGGTTGATAAACTAGGAATAAGGAACAAGAGGTTTGCCTTCTTCTGAAGCTTCGCCACTTTGAAGAAGGTGAAAGATATGTATAAGAGTGTTGCTCTCTATGAACCCTGACCAATTACAGGTATTACAATTATCCACCTTTCTTTTTATTCCTTGTCTGCAATAGTTCTTGTTTTTGAAGTGATCAGTGTTAATTATCAGGTTAAGATCAGTTTATGATGTAACCACTTTTGCATCAATTCCACATTTTGACCAATATAATGTGATTCTGCTTTAAAAAATGGAGAAGTGTGGTCCCCAACTGTTGAATTTTGATAAAAATTATCCATTCATTAGGTTTTGTTAATGAAAATACCATTTTCATCCAATTTCTAATAGTTTGAGGACTGTTTGTGTCCAGGTCTAATGGTTACAGACTATTCTTAATACAGTTTTAGCCCCCAAATTATCAAAATAAATTCATTCTGTGTTTCATCATTTCCGTTTACCTTTGGGGTTATTTATTTTGGGGGCGGGGGCGGGGGGTGTAAGAGGAGAGGAGGGTAGTAGATAAAACACACATTGTCATTTGCATTCGTTAAAGTTGTGAAGTGTGTGCGTATAATGTTTTGCTTTTAGATACTATGAGGGGTTACAAAGATGCCTTGGACTTTACTCAGAAGATGGCAAGTATTCTTCTGATGAAATTGATCGTTTAGCAGCTACATATGAATCTCTTGCTCAGCAATATCCTATATCATCTGCAGTAAAGGTGAAGCATTACTTTCACGCCATCTCACTGTTGCCTTCTAATATTTCCTCTTCTGTCTCTATAATTTGCATCCATGTTATATGTATTGTGCTGTAGAAGTATAAAAACATGTCTGCTTTTGTGGGTTTCTGCATGTTTTTAAATACTGATAAATACTTCCATTCTATTTCGTGGTCATGACTCGTAAATCTTTGGTTGGCATGTGAAGTTTAGTAACTTTTCTAACTTTAACATGGTCAAACATCTGATAATCTTTTGACAAGTTCGATAACATATCAGTTTTGTAACACTTACTAGAATTCATATTATTCTGTAAGCTTTTTATTTTCTTTTGAACTATTATAACCTGTACATGTTTTATTTTTTGTGATATCCCCATTTTACAGAGAATTCCTCTTGATTTTCTGTGTGGTGAAAAATTTCGGGAAGCAGCAGATAACTATATTAGACCTCTCCTGACTAAAGTATGCTTTGATTTTTCAGTATATGAGATTGGTTAATGCTAAAATGGATTGCAGAGTGGGACTGACTTGAATTTCCTTTTTTGCATTTCTAGGGATTCCTTCATTGTTTTCTGATCTATCTTCTCTTTATGATCTCCCTGAAAAGGTCAGTGCATGTGTTCCTAGCTGATTTGGAATTTGCAGAAATAATTTAGAGTTATGACCCTCCCTGGTTGGCCTTTCTTCCATTTGTTGTTTTATCAGTTTTACTTAATAAGGTTTCTTTACAGGCAGATATTCTGGAGCAGTTGTTCTGAAGTTGGAGCAGTCAATTAGGACAATTGGTGGATATCCTGGGAGGTAATGCACCTTTCTATGATCAGTGAATTGTGATGAAAATGTGAAGATTTCATAAATGTAGGTTCAGTATGCAATAAGCATGCATGTGTCTATTACTTTTGTTTGATATGTTTTCTAATTTGTTATTACAATGCCCTGTGTAACATTTGCTTGTAGTATATTACAGAAAAATTCCATAATCTGGTAGGTTTCAATTTTATAGTGTCATATAGTGTGTGCAGAATGTTTTTCTTTTGACTCAACTAGATTCTGCATTCTGAACTGTTTGCAGTGTGGATAAAGAGCTCCTTCAACACTTATGTGGACTTTATTTTATCTGGCTCAGGTTCCACCACCATCTTAGCTGTATTAATGTTTTATCTGTGCATTTGGATTTTTCTATAGTCTCCTTTTCCCCCACTGAATTTGTTGAAGAAAATTTTATACTGCAGCATTATGATAACGTGGTCAATATGATCTCGCTTTTTAAAAATTGATGAGGCCATTGAACACACTCCAACTGTAATTGATTTATATTTAGTCAAGTATTTTACCATATGCACTTGGTATGATTTTATTGTTCTATCCTATTATTTTCTCCTGACAAACCACTGCTTCTTTTGGCTCCATTTATGAATGCTGGAGTTTTTTTTTTTTTTTTTTTTTTTTGTTTTTTTTTTTTTTTCAACTTCACAATACACAAGCAGTTAAGTGATTTTCTGTTGCATTCACATAACTTGGCAGTGGAAAATGTCTCCAACTTTCTCTTTGCTTTAAATCTTTTGAAGAGTTATTACTATATTCATTTGCTCTTGACTTAAGACAAAAAACATACATATGAAGTCATATCTCCTTTAGAGATATTAATTAATTGTGTTACCTAGTTTGTCGTTGGTCATAATGAATGTGCTTGGGATTTTCCTACCCAACACTTTGCCATTCTATTCACTGAAAAGAAAAGCTTAAGTGAACTCACCAACAACTACACTGACATTTAAACTCTTATCCGATTAGTCATTGTTCTTGGTAATTCACTCCATTGATTTTGAGTTCTGAATTTTAGTTGTTTGTGACAAGGTATTTACCATATTTTGGAACCAACATGATCTTGCTAATCTGTTAAATATTTATATATTTACTGACACACTGAAGGTGAACTCTACTGCAATATGATTATATGGAAGTCACTACTTTTCTGCTTGTAATTCATAATTTTCTTTCTAAAGTGGCTTCAATATCTGTAGGGTTGCAATTATTTGCTCTTATTTCTAGTATTCCTTGTCACAATTTATGTGGTTTTCTCTCTATTTCAGAGCCGAATATTAAAGCATGCTGGTGACTTGCAGCAGCAGCTGCATTGGCTGATGAAGCCAGGTGTCTGGATCTTGCAGATCGCTATATTAATAGTGAATGCGTGAAGCGTATGTTGCAGGCTGATCAGGTTTTAGTCTTTAGAGACTTCTTTTTCTTAGCTGCAGAACTCTCTCATATGTAATCTGGCATTGGTTTGGTTTCTATAATTCACCATGCTTTCTCTCTTGGCACTGGGTTGAAGGTGACATTGGCTGAAAAGACAGCAGTCTTGTTCACAAAAGATGGGGATCAGCACAATAATCTTTATGATATGCCAGTGCATGTGGTGTGTTTTCTTTTACCTGAATACAATAAAAAGTTTCTTTAGGTTTTGGAAGCTTTGTTACAGCTACTATATGTTGAACTTTTTCCAAGGTATGAGCTAGCATCTGGGGAAAGTTATCTGCGCCAAGGGGACCTGGGGCGAGCTTTGAAGAAATTCCTAGCAGTGGAAAAGCATTACTCAGATATCACTGAGGACCAATTTGATTTTCATTCCTATTGCTTAAGGAAAATGACTCTTAGAACTTATGTGGAAATGCTGAAAGTTTCAAGATCGACTCCATTCATACCCGTATTTTCATAAAGCAGCTGCTGGTGCGATAAGGTAGATGCTTCTCGTCATGTTTTTGCAGTTTGAACATTTGATGTGAATCCTCTAGGTTTTAATTGCCCCTGTTTTGATGTCAATAAACTTTTATATTATGAATTTCTATTCTCAGTCTTAAGTAATTCATTTTAGGAAACCCCACTATCATACCCACATTCGGGTGAGTAAAGTGATCTTGTTGATAAGTGCCCACCAACACTCTGCTTTCTGTTTGCAAATTTTCCAAGTATTCTGCTTTGAACTTGTAATAGCTATGTTGTGCAGTTCTATTCTCATGATGTATGAATTTTTGTTATGGTCATATAGATGCTACTTGAGGCTGTATGATTCTCCTTTGAAATCAGCAGCTGAAGAAGATGATGAAATGTCAAAGCTGCCTGCATCTCAGAAAAAGAAACTAAGACAAAAACAGAGGAAAGCTGAAGCCCGAGCTAAGAAAGTATTTACATGAGCTCCCTGTTGATTTTGACAGAATTTAGTTGTCTGCAGGTTCAATTTAATCACTTTCCATGCTTTTAGGAGGCAGAGGTGAAAAATGAGGAATCAAGTGCGACAGGTGTATCTAGGTTAGGAAAACGTCATGTGAAGCAGTTGATCCTGATCCACATGGAGAAAAATTGTTGCAGGTATCCTAATCTGTCATTTTTAACCTATTTGCTTTGAGTTAATTACTGTACTTAATTTCAGTTTTTCATCTTTATTCTTTTTGCTGGATGAGATCTTTTCATCTTAGAGACTTTGCTATTTAGTTGAAGACCCTCTGGTGGAAGCTACGAAGTACTTGAAGCTTCTTCAAAAACACTCTCCTGATTGCTTGGAGACACATTTGCTTTCTTTTGAAGTAAACATGAGGAAGCAGAAAATTCTGCTTGCTTTGCAGGTAGTTATCCTAAAATTTTGTTATTTTGGAAGTCCAAACTGGTTTGTCATGTATACTTGTTGACTGTTTGTAATCATTTTATTAGAATGCTGGTTAGGTGGGAAACAATCTGTTTTTTTTCATCATTTAAAAAAATAAATAAATTAAAGATATGTTAGCATTTGTGTATTGAAGTGAGATCACAAGTTAAATTTTCATTATTTATTCCTGCAGGCTGTTAAACATCTAGTGAGGTTGGATGCAGATAGTCCTGATTCACATCGCTGCATGGTATGTAGTTTCTATTTCAACAAATAGAATACGGAGTTCATGTGTTAGATGTTGTTATAACAACATTCTTATGTTTTTGTATACTGTAATAGTGAGCTATTGTTGCTTTTTGTAGATAAAATTCTTCCATAAGGTGGGATCCTTGGCTGCTCCAGTTACAGATTCTGAGAAACTTGTATGGGATGTTTGGAAGCAGAGCGACCTACCTTCAGGTTCTTTTATCTTCATTGATTTCTTTTCTATCCTGAAATTTTATACTATTAGATACTGGATGTTAGGATCATATGATAATTGAAACACGTAAAAGAAAGTAAGAAACAGTTAAAAATATTGAGAACAAGAGCTCTTAGAGACCTCACAACATTTATGTGGTTTGGTCAATGTGCCCTGCGTTAACACCTCCACCTCCATCTCCACGGTGAAGCAGTAGCAATTTTACTACTAAAAGTGAAAAATCTCAAGAGCCCCAATGCATGAAAAATAAATAAATAAATGAAAGAGAAATGTAAATGTCAGAAAGAAAGCTCAAAGGCTACATAGGATACTCTTAGTATATTATTGTGATTTCATGCTCAGCTATTTATTTGTTCCCTTTGATTTTGTAGTCTGTTGCATGAGAAGTCTCTAATTGATGCAAACAACATATTCCTTGAAAAAAATAGAGGTAATTGTTCGTTTTTCATGTATGATATATATATATATATATGAATCTTTTACATATATGGTGCATGCCCTTACCCTTACCCTTTTAAGCGACAATGCGATTTTGTGGTGCCTTTACAGATTCATTGATGCATAGGCTGCTGCAGCGGAGTTGCTACATGTCCTAGAGCCAAACAAGAAAGCAGATGCTGTCAAATTAATTGAAGACTTTGCAAATGATTCAGCGTCAATGTACGAGCTTATAGCTATTAATTTTGTTCATGACAAATTATACTTCATTTCCTACATACAATTATAAAATCTTGAGCCTTTTGTGTACTTCCTGAATTAGAAATGGAGCACAAGGATCATTGAGCAAATGGAAGCTGAAGGAGTGCATTACTGTTCACAAATGTCTAGATACAGCTTTGGAAGATCATGAAGCTGCATTGAGTAAGTCTTTTGCCTGATATTATGTTCACGAATGAAGTGTTTAATTATTACGAGTAGTATTTTTGTTTTAGCCCAATGGCAAAAGATAAGATTTATGGCAGCCAACTATAGTTATCGAATTGGGATTAGTTGGTCTTAATCTGAGTAGAGTCGTAACGGTATATCTACTCACTTTTGCAGGATGGAAGGAGCGTTGTGCTGACTACTTCCCATACTCTACATACTTTGGAGGTTCTCGCAGCTCAAGCACCATCGGTTTAAATCCGCACCACTTGCATAAGACAGACTTCTGAAAATGGGTAAGCCAGCCTAAGTACTGA
>VALG01013600.1:0-14039 GCA_009835305.1 Ipomoea purpurea
GTGTATAATGTTATCATTGTTAATGTTCAACGTTGTAATGCACAAATACGGTTTTAAGAAGATGTGGGAAAGATTTTCAACCATTTGGAGAAACAAAAAGAAAAAGTAAGCGTATTATATTCTATGTATATATGTATATTTTGTAAATTTATGTATGTATATATAGTATTACGTTAATGTGTATATCTTTATATGTAAAAATATTTTTCTTCCGGGGTATAAATCATTTTCGATCTTGAATTCACTAATTCCCGTTGTAAATTGCATATCTTCGACACAAAACTTCTATCCATGCGCTATGATGCCACAGTATTGCTTTTGTCGTCAGATGTTGCATCAGATGGCGGTGCATACAATTTGGAATTCCTGTTTTGCAAGTGTATATAGAATATCAATTGCAGAGTTCTTTTGAATTTATGGTGTTAATGAAAATAGATAGGTAAATAATTACCATGTTAAGGTCTTCGGTAACCAGAATCGTGAACCATGTCGTAGCGTATTCACTCACATCTGACATATGCAGGGAGATCGTTGCATGCTAGTAACGGAATGAGAAAACACAAATGAATGATATGCACACTAAGAAAAAATACAAATTGTGGTTAAACTTACGTGGTTGAAAAACAAATTTGTGGAAGACATTGAAATATGACAAGAGCATATCGTTTGGCATCTTCTATATTTGCGAAATTCCTTGATTCGGGCACGGGTATACCTAACATCAGTAGATATCGGTTCCAACCCCGAGTGGGATAAGTTACAAATGTATCGATGGGTCTTCGATCTACCCGTGCAAACATTACTTTTCTTCCGTGGATGGTCTTTGCCTGATACAACAGTCGATGACAAAGTAGCGGGATTGAGAGTTGGAAGTATTTCGAAAATCATCGAATAGATCCATTGTTTAACATAAAGTAGCCAGAAAGGGGAGGTATATATAATATGCAGGATTGTGGGTTTCCTAGATGTCCGGACAAATGTATCTATATAAAAAACATGTGAACCGGAGTACAAGTGGAAAGTTTAAATATAACTATTGACTTCTGCAAATTATTATAAAGTAAAAATTTTTATTTTGAGCAAAAAAAACTATAATTAATAATTGAAAAAATCTTTTAATTTATTTAAAACATCTTTTATAATATAAAAAAAAAAACAATAATTGGCAACGACCAGAAGGCCGTTGCCCACTCTCATCGCCGTACGGCATGGCGGCGCGCGTGTGTTACACACGCCCACCATGCTGAAGGGTGAGACGCCCTTGCGCGTCTCACCCTTGTTTTTTATATATATATTTTTTAATTCTGACAAATTATATTATATAATAAGACTACAACTACTCCAGCTCTATAAATTGAGTTGTGTAGCAAAGCAATGTCCATGATAAACTCAAGAAGCTCCCTATATATTCTAGCTATGAGAAACAAGAAAAAGAAACGGTAAGTAGAATAAATAAATTTTTATGTATGTTAGTTTAAGTAGAAAATATATGTAGTCCATAATAGTAAATGTTTAATGTTAATTAATTGTCACTTAGTTTTTTTTTTTTTTTTTGAATGTAATGAATTTGTCATTTTCAATCGTTTCAGGTTTCAAATCATGCAGCTCTCAGACAGTTGTTAGTCAAAGTCATCCGATTAAGTCTCGCGATTAACCAACGTCATACGATTAAATCTAGCGACATATTTTTTTTAAAAATATGTTGTGAAATTTAATTGAAAATGATATATTTTATTATATATATCGGGTTGAGTTAGCCAAGCCAGTATTCGAGTATAATACTGCTCACTGCCACCAACTTGGTTTAGTTCTATAATTGTGCCAATATGCGGTGCATTTGGAAACTGCAGTTGTTGTTCGTATGACCATCCATATATTTAAAATTCTGTAATAGAGTTATAGTATCCACATATAGATACATAGATATCTATATGTATATGGATACATTAAAATGATGTATTAATATGTTGTGGAATTTAATTGAATGCAAAAAGATTATCTTCTTTGTTAGTGACTTCTATCGACTTCTACTTGTGAATGTATTATTATTCCGTTTCTATTACTTGCAATATTATGTTAGATAGAGGCATATTTTTCCCAAAAATAAAAAAATAAACAAAATAAAATACAAGGGGCTTAATTAGTTTTGGGACTTCACTTGTCAGTTTGCAGTCAAACTGAGAGTGAAGTCCCAATTTGTGACTGACGTGACATGTCACGTCAGTCTATGCTGACATGCCATGTCACGTCAGTCACAAATAGGAGCCATTTCTGACTGACG
The DNA here is from genome assembly GCA_009835305.1 of Ipomoea purpurea. NCBI lineage: Eukaryota > Viridiplantae > Streptophyta > Magnoliopsida > Solanales > Convolvulaceae > Ipomoea > Ipomoea purpurea. The sequence continues at coordinate 2,282 of VALG01013600.1, forward strand.
TGTAGAACCTTTAAAAAAAAAATAAAACATCCTATAAATAGAAGATCTTAATGTAACACCAACAAGCCTTAAATATTTATTGTGCAAGTTAATTTCTCCAAAGTAGCATACACGAAAATTGGCACTCTGCTGAATGTATATTTTACTCTTTTTTTTTAAAAAAGAAATGAGTGAAAATTATTTACATCCCGGACCAATCGATCCATGTTTGTTAACATTTCAAACGCTCCATCGATCAGAGTCTGTGTGGGTCTACGAAGATTTTGACGCGTTGTTATCGTGTGTGCATTATGCTCGTAATGCTATTTAGAAGCCTCCGTGTGACCGATCGTGTAGAGGAATTGTTACGCGGGCAGGATTTTTAGCACTTACACGATTAGGTTGTGATTTGAAACTTGATCATCATTTGATCATGGCATTGGTGAACGGTGGAGGCCCGAAGTACATGCATTTCACTTGCCGTTCGGTGAGGTAACCATTACTCTCCAAGATGTAGAAGTTTGCTCGGGTTAAAAAATTGATGGCAGGCCGTTGATTGGAGAAATTGAAAGAAATAAAGAAGAACGTTTAGTGCAAATTCAGAACTTTTTAGGGTTTACTCCAAGAAATGGTGCGTATACAAATCATCTTTAAATATTATTGTGTTAAATGAACACGTGAATACTATTAATATCGACTATGCCAATGATGAAGAACTGGAACAGTACGTGCGTGCATAATTTTATTATTTCTGGGTGGATTACTGTTTCCAGAAACGAGTCGAATAGTATTAATTATGTCTGTTGGATTGTATTGAGGATTTTACAATGTCTGGTCAATATAGCTGGGGTTCGGGTGTGCTAGCATACTTATACAGATTATCTTTGTCGGGTTGCAAAATTTGACCAATCTGTTATTGGAGGAGTTCTACTTTTGGTTCAATTATGGGCATGGGCGCTTGCCTTGCACTCGACCCGCTAGAGTACTCCCATTAAATGATTTGTCCAGACGTTATGGTGCCGGGTAATTTTTATGTACATTATGACATTGTTTAACCCTAACTGCACAATGTTTTTTAACGCATGGGTATTTTGAATGTAGATGACATTGTCCTCACACATGGGAATCTACCTCTAATCACACGTATGCAGCATATCGTGATGAACTAGATAGATGTCAAGTGGATAACGTGAGTATATTATATTCCTTAGCAGGTCACACCTTTTTAACATTTAGTTTTTTCAAATTATTATTTTAAATTTTACTTTAATATTAATAAAAAAAAAATTCCGACAGAGTGAGATATAATTTAATTTTGAAATAGCTTCAAATTTAAAATTGCAGTTTGTCGTGGACGCCTTACAACGTTGATGCCTTGCAATTTTTTGTCGGGAAGGGCGAGATGTTTGGACTGCACGTGTTCCGTTACTATTTTTGTATGCCATTAGAGTGGCACTATCCGAAACCGAGTTTGTCGGCAATTTGGTGGATACCAAGACATTCCAACACACGTGGAGTATGACCCCGAACAACACAAATTAGATGGTCGTACTAGGAAGAACGAATGGGATGTTCGCCATCACGTATATGTGCCTATGTGGGAAGATCCGTGAGTAACAGTACGGAACTTCATATGCCACCACATGCAGCAGCGTTGGCTCCAGTATGTAGCATGCTGTGAGGGCATCCGGTCGAATGAGTGGTAGGATTTTTGAGGATGAGTTTTTGCAGGGTGTGATTTAGAAAAGAGAGAATTTGGTGAAGTATGAGGGAAAAATTAAAAAGAGCAAAATCAAAAGACTAACAGAATCCCCTAAAGAATGCGCCCTGGAAAACGCCCCCCCGCGTAAAAGTCTCTTAAAAAGATCCTGACCAAAATTGCCCCGCAGGTTTTAAACATACCTTACCCGCAACATCTTCTCTTCGCTTCTCCTCTTCTCCTTCCACTTCACCCATTTACCGTAAGGAACTAAGTGAACAACCCCGTAATTGGGTTGCCGTTGTGAGCATTGGTTGTCTACTCCGAGGTGTGGTCGACGAGTTATCGGTAATCGGGCCAAGCAGTCGTCACTCCGATGGGTGAGCATGCAGACGCGCCTATTGAGTCGCATACATTGAAGACCGTTTGATAAGTGGGTTTAAGTCAATTACCAACTTAAATATGATTCATTTGGCAGAGCTTTTTTAAAAATGATATCCTGTTTAAGCATATTTTTAGAATGTTTTTTTCGGCAAAATTATTATGTGAGAAAAATTTAAAGTGATTCCGAAGAATAGTGTAAGAATAATTCGAAAATAAAGTTTGTTAAAAATTTGAAGAATTTTCGAGAAATATGTTCCGAGTATTTCGGAAAAAAATGAAGTACAAGAAAACGAAGAATTTTCGGAAATATTTCAAATATTTAGAATATTAAATATTTAAAAAATTGAACAATTCGCGAAATTATTTAAAAACCTGTAATAATTACACTATTTTTTTTTTTGTTAACAATTTATAAATTGTATAGGTAGAAGCGTTACGACATATTAACATCCACGGGGAACTTGCAGTCGAACAGGGAGAAAGCAATAGTCGCACCAATGCAATGCAACAAATTGCAAGACACCAACTTGTTCGGCTAAATTATGGTTATGTTCTGGATTTTCCTAGGGGCAATGACGATTTGCTTTATGTCCCAACCGATCAAGTGCGCCCTCCGGATCGACGGCGGGATGATAACCGCCGGGGTCGTCGTGCGCAAGGCGGTCGACGACGACGCCGTATTCCCCAGTTGGATCTTAATGATGACGTACATTTGAAAGAGGCGATTGATAGAACCCGACGACCGAGGTCCTATATCTGAATATGATATGGGCGATATATCACTCAATTAGATCTCAACCAATCAACAATGGCCGGTGCATCATTCATGACCCCACACGCGTGTGCGGACCAAACAAATTCGTATGCGGTTGGGTCGTCATCGCAAGCCCTCCGGTGCATGGACGACGACGATTCGAAGCACTTCGCATCTCCGGCCTAAATGAGCCGTTTGAACATGAATTCATAATTAATTTCTTATTGACGAAATGCTACAATAAATACATCTCAAGTGGTGAACAATACCAAGAACAGCAACAGTCCAGAGTTCAAGTACACTTACCAACGTCGTCGTTCCAGCGCGTAATATCAGACGACCCCCTTGTGGCACATAATCAATGTGTAATTACTTTTTTCTACAACTTGTTGTAATGCACAATTGAATTTCTAATTTAATATTGCACTTATCAATATCGTATTATTTGATTAAATTAGTATAAGATTTTTTTTTTCACCTTTATTTAAAAATGGCCCCCTTTATTTGGGGGCCAACTAAATAAAGCCGATTTTTTTAAAAAAAAATCGGCCATTATGAAGGCCGGAATGTCACAATTGGTGACAATTGTACAGTCCGGCCCTGTTTTGCTGGCTTCAGTGTACAACTGACAGCCAGCGACGTGAGTAATCACGTTGCTGTGCTGTAGTTGTACAGGACAGCAAGCAAGGTGACTAGTCGGAATTGACTAGTCACTTATTTTTTGTTTCTTTTGAGTGATGAATTTTATTATTTTTTTTGGGGTGCGAATTTCTTGTATTTAAACATAACAACGAAAAAAACCGATGTGAGCTCAGAGAGCGTACATTAATATTACACATTAATCACTTTGCAACCGTTGACATCGTCTAATATCGTGGTTTAACCTGAACGACAAACACTACAACGCTTTCCCCTCAAATCCATTTTCGTTCGGAATCTTGTACTTTCGCGACGACCTGTCGGACCAGCAGCAGGTTGAACTGTGGGGGGCAACGTCGTAAAAGATTGGGACTGGCCAATAATTTTCAGACAATAAAGGCATGAGGGTTTTCATAAGTTAGGAGATACTTAGCAAGAGAATATTTATTCCGGAACCATAGCATCGGGCGACTCTACCAACGAATGACATGCCGCATGTGCATGAATGCATGGCAGTCCGTCTACAGACCACTGGCCACAGTTACAAACCTGCTCGTTGATGTTAATCTCCACGAAGTTCGGTCTCCCGTACCTATTTATATCACCTTCAATCGCAACCGAATAAATACGTCAAGTCGTCATGGTTTTACAAGGCGCGGTGGTAATTGTGGCTTTCCCTTTTCAAATCTCATCGAGAATATTACGTGGCCATTGCAACCCCCTTGTTGCATTTACCATTCCAGCTGTACGCCTCTCGACGAACATTAAAGCAGCTTTTCGTACGTTAGCTTCACTATAGCCGAGACAGGCAGAAGACGACAACGCTTTAGGCTGTTGTTGAAAGATTTCGAGCTGTTGGTCGTCATCAATCCATGTCTAAAACCCCCATCGTGACTTAGGCCCAAAACCGGGTAGAGATTGCCATCAAGTAATTATATCCGCCTCATCACTTGCCGAATTATACTCATTACCGCCTCAAACCTCTGAACATCCATAGCACAACCGCCTGCCAAAATAGATTTTTAATTCCTTGTTCTTAAACTTGGTCATAAAATTTGACCACAAATGTCGGAGGCAGTATCGACGTTGGACCCGCGGCTCGGCCAGTTCAGTTACTTCCCGAAATGCATGGTCGATGCCACCATTGCCTATCCGAGATAATACAAATGTGTTCCAAATCGCCAAAACATTTTCAGCCACCAATCTCAGGAACAAACTCAACTATCTCCTGTTTCAGCGTCAACAATTGAGTATGCAACTGGATGTATTCTTTGTGGCATTTATAGCTACTGCTAATAAAAGGTGTCCTTTGTACTTTCCGTACAAATGCTCCCATCAACCGTAAGTACGGGTAAACAGTGTTTAAACCCCTCAATTGCCGGTTTGAAAGCCAAAACACATACTTAAATCGAAACTCATTCGGGATTGAAGTTTGCGTGTACACAGTATCAACAACGGAATCTGGATTTGTTTGTTGTATGGCAATTAACGTTTGTGGCAATATGTTGTAGGACTCATCCCACTTTCCAAAAAGCGTCTCCAACGCGATGACCCTTTGCGTACCAAGCCTTCTTGTAATCAACCCGAATACCCCATTTTGCCTTGACATCATCGATGACATATTTAATTTTGTATCGGGATCATCTGCAATTTTTTGCAAAATTAGTTCCGAAATCACTTTACTGGTAAGGTTGTAGTCATCTCCGCCCTGCGTATAATCCACACGGCATCCGTGGATATTATGAAACTTTTTAACTTTCCATCCATCGGAATCTGGAATCTGCACAACACTTATCATCCGCGCACACTGTTAGGGATATAAACAGGTAGCCTTCCAATATTTGATTTTCTTGGTCACCGTTTTAAACATAGTATGTTGGTCAAGATTGTGTTGTGTCACCATATTCTTTAACTGTCGGTAGCTGTCGAACACCATTCCAACTCCAATGGACGAACTAGCAGTTTGAAAAGCATTCGTATGCTGTAAAATCATTGTACCAATCTGGATCATGTGGTGCCGGACGAGCTCGCGTATCATGACTGGATGTGTTGGCAGACAATTCGTCCTCTTCAACGAGCTCATAATCAGGGTCGTCATCATCATCGGAAGGAAACAAACATTCATCCCCACTTGTGTTTGTTCTTCGTCTAAAATGGCATTATTCGCGTCGCAAATAAGATGATCCATTGGAACAATCTGTATGTGCTCTGCTTGCGTGCTTTGTCGTGACCGACCAACAATACGCCTTCGTGTTTCACATGTCCTAATTGGCGTGCGGTCAACGCTAGTACCCTTGAACAAAGTTCAGATGCAATGTTGAATGGAAAGGCAGTGGAGTTTTCACAAAAAAACCACTAGCGCCCCAAACGTTGACATAGCCCCCACAAAATATGACCAGGTCTGATTATCGGTTATTGGAAATGGATAAACTACATCACCAAGAGATTGATTTGCTGAAATTTTCCCCATAACAATATCTCACCAACATTGTCTCCAATTTGAAGACAATTCTAACTGTTCGAACGAAACATGTTGCAGAGACGAACAGGACATTTTGGGGAGCAATGTTGAAATCCACATCATCTCTATGACCTTCATGTTCGGATGACGACATATCAAACACAACCACCTGGTTACCTATTGAAATAAAATCACAAACATGATAAAATTATAATTACCATTAAAAAAAATTCATATAAAGAAGTGAAATTCATACCTTCCATTTTCCTTAAGGTAATTCCTGCAAAAAAAAAAAAAAAAAAAAAAAAATATCAAATATAATATGATAAAAAAACGAGTTACAAACTATCAAAAATAACTTAAAAAATAAAAATACTAAAATACACTAACCTTCAAAATGCAAACTTTTACAGCGCACCTTGTAAAAGCCACACTTCAAAAAACTCAACAAATACACGGTTAAAAACAATGCATGAATCAACCAACATGGGTTGTCATAATGAGATAACATCTCATTATGACACCCACATGGGCTGATCTGCCATCGAAATGACAGCCCAAAAGGGCTGTCATCTCGACGCCAGCCCATAGGGCTGTCAGTCGTGAGATGACAACGCATGGGCTGTCATCTCAGGGCTGACAACCCATGTGATTTTAATCAATGTAGCGTTCTAATTTTTTTTTGGATGCATTATACATCTTGGACTATAAATTTTCCCTTTGCATTCTTGAATTCAAACAAGAATATTAATCATGTTGAATTATATGTTGTATTTTTCTCAATTTCGGAGTTGTAAATTTCTATTTTTGGATAGGAAATTGATGGCGTACACAACCAACATCAAAACTCATTAATATCTCCTTTATGTTTGGCTGCTACTGCATGCATCTACTTTCTTATTTATTTATTTTATTTCCCAAGTAATGTTATTTCCTATGTGATGTTACTATTCCCACCATCTTTAAGTTAATTCTCTCCTTTTCCTGTAAGCCTGCTATATAATGCATGGTTGTAAGTCTTTGGTGGATTATTGAAGAACATAGAACAAGAGTTATCTGGTTATTTCAGATGGTTTCAAATTCCCTTTGTTTCGTCTCTACATCAGTTTGGTATCACAGCCATTAATTTCCTGGACTACGAACGAGATAGCGATTTTTCCTCTCTATTCGTTGATCCTATAATGGCACACGGTAGCAACAACGGAGGAAACAATCAGACCACGAGCGGTGACCATGGACTTGATGCCCTTTGGGCAGCTCTTCAAACGCAAGGAGGAGAATGTTAACCGCGAGTTTCAAGAAATTCGCAACATCCTCACGAACTTATGCTTAAGACTCGATGGAAATGTGAAGCCCCCGTGCCGGAAATGGTGAAGCCCTGCGGTCGCCCCCAAAGAAGGAACCAACCTCCAGGTGGAAGAGCACATGGGTTTTACCGTTGGGTAACCACCCTTTGGCAATACAAATAGCAGTGACTCCGAAGATGAACCCCAAAATCCGTATGCCCAAGCTCGTAGACAACACCACTATCGGCCAAAGGTTGATTTACCATGCTTTAATGGAAATTTGGATGTAGAAGCCTTCCTTGACTGGTGTTATGAGGTAGAAAAATACTTTGACATGCTAGATATTCCTGAAGACCGCCAAGCTAAATATGTTGCCCATAAGTTACGCGGAGAGCTGCTGCTTGGTGGGAGGTCACTCAAAATAACAGAAGGAGGCAAGGAAAAATGGCGGTCACTACATGGAGAAAAATGAGGAAGCTAATGTCCGGAAGATTTCTACCCCCTGACTATCAAACAACAATTATTTCAAAGGTACCAGAAATGCTCTCAAGGATCCCGAAGTGTGAATGAATATACAGAGGAGTTTTATCGTTTGGGAGCCCGTTGTAATCTCTCTGAAACTACTGAACAACAGACTGGGATATATCAATGGGCTGAGATTTAATATCCGAGAGAAAATGACATTGACACCTATTTGGTCTGTGGATGAAGCATCTAACATGGCTACACGGGCAGAGGATATTCTCATGCAATCCAACCAAAGGAAGCAATACTCCAACTCAGTCCCTCGCATTCCTTCCGGACCACCTATGCAAGGTAACACCTCTAACCAGCCTACTCCCATCTCATCCCACCTGGCATCATCCAATGAAGTAGCTGCTTCCAGGAATCCTAGACAGAAACAAAACAGTGGAACACTTGCACGTAATACGGCACCAAATCTTATGCTAGGCCATGACGGGTAAATGTTTCAAATGTGGGGAACCAGGGCATCGCTCGATGAATGTAGGGCTTCGACGACCCATTAATTTGGTTGAAGAGAAAACTGATGAATTTACTGAAGATGAGGGCTTGCGACGAAAATGTTGAGATTGCAGAAGAGGTGGTGAGTATGTAAATTTTGTCATTAAAGGATCTTATATGCAGCAGATGAAATGTGCCCCTTTCAACGCAAAATATTTTTCGGGCATACTGTAACCTATTGGGAAGGTGTGCAAACTCATTGTCGCAATGGAGTTGTGATTAATATTGTTTCCGATCGCTTGTGCGACATCTCAACCTTCTACCGCTCACCCAAGCCGTATAAGTTGGGGTGGATCAAGGAGGGACCATCTGTCACGGTTACAGAAATTTGCGTGTTCTATATCTATTGGGAAGAGCTACGAAGATACTGTCGTTTGTGAAGTTATAACATGGATGCCTGTCATGTTCTTTTGGGGAGGCCATGGCAATTCGATACAGATGCAACTCATCGAGGACGACAAAATGTTTACTCATTCTTTGGAATAATAAAAAAATGTTATTCCACCTGCTACATGGGACGAAACTAAAGGTAAGGGAACTTGTGCCATCACATAAAAAATGGATGAGAGAGTTTTTGAATGATACTCGTGAGAGCAAAATCATTTTGGTTTTGGTAGTCAAAGAACAAGAGCTGAAACTAAGGGCATACCTGGGAAGTTCGTTGTTTGCTAGAAAATTTTCTGAAGTAGTGCCTGAAGACCTCCAGATGCTTGCCACCCTACGAGATGTCAACACCAAATTGATTTGGTACCAGGTTCAAGTTTGCCCAACCTCCCACACTACCGTTTGAATCCTGCTGAAAACGAAGCTTTGAATGGGATGATTGATGACTTGCTTAACAAGGGTTCATTCAAGAGAGCAAGAGTCCTTGTTGCCGTGCTGCTTTCTAACTCCAAAAAAGATGGCAGCCTACGGATGTGCATTGACAGTCGCGCCATCAATAAATAAAGTCAAATACAGGTTCCCGATCCCACGGATTGAGATATGTTGGACCAACTTCACGGGCAGCAGTGTTTTCCAAATTGATATGAGAAGTGTTATCCAGGTTCGAATAAGCCCGGAGACGAGTGGAAAACAGCTTTTAAGACTCGTGATGGTCTCTTCGAATGGTTGTTATGCCGTTTGGGCTGTCCAATGCCCGAGCACTTTTATGCGGCTTATGAATCAAGTTTGAAGCCATTTATGGGGAAATTTGTTGTCGTTTATTTCGACGACATTTTGATATATAGTCGGAGCATGCAGAAATGAGATCATTTAAGGATGGTTCTACAGGCCTTGCGAGAAACAAGCTTTATGCCATTTAAAGAAATGTTTTCCTTTATGACTACTAATGGTTTTTCTGGTTTGTGTTAGCTCGGAAGGAATCCAAGTGGACGAAACAAAAGTGCAGGCTGTTAAGAGTTGGCAGTTCCAAAAACTGTGAGGAAATTCAGAGTTTTTTGGGATTAGCAAGTTTTTATCGACGATTTATTAGAGTTTTTAGTTCATCGCTGCACCATTAACAGATTGTTGCGTAAGAGTGGGTTTCGTTGGAGTGAAGCTGCTGAACAGAGCTTTGCAGAGCTAAAAAATAAACTCACGACAACACCTGTTCTCACCTTACCAGATTTTTCTAAGCTCTTTGAAGTGGAATGTGATGCTAGTGGCAAAGGTATTGGAGCTGTATTATCCCAAGAGAAAAGACCAATTGCTTTCTATAGCGAACACTTGAGCTCAGCACGAGAGAAGTGGTCTACATATGAACAAGAACTTTATGCAGTGATTCGTGCATTGCGTACATGGTCTCATTATTTGTTGCATCGTGACTTCATTATTTATTCAGACACGAGGCTTTGAAATACTTTCGTAGTCAAAAACCTAAACAAAATGCATGCCAGGTGGGCATCCTATCTTGAGCAGTTCTCATTTCACATCCAGCATAAGTCAGGTACTGCTAATCGCGTAGCCGATGCCCTTAGTCGAAAAAAGAAGTTTACTAATCACTTTGCAAGGGGAGATTATTGGTTTTGACACCCTGAAGGGCCTCTATGAAGAAGATGAAGATTTTAGTGACATATGGAGACGAGCTCTGCTTCATGACCCCTCTCAAGATTTTCATATTTCGGAGGGGTATCTTTTCAAGGGCAACCGACTATGCATACACGACATCACTACGAGAGCAACTCATCGAGATTGCATGCTAGGACTTAGTGGTCATGTTGGTAGAGATAAAACTATTTCTGCTGTGGAGGAGCAGATTTTATTGGCCTCAATTAAAAAGAGACACTGGTTTATTTGTGAAGCGTTGTTCAGTTTGCCAAGCATCTAAGGGGCACTCACAAAACACGGGGTTGTACATGCCACTGCCTATCCTTGAGGATATTGGGAGACTTATCTATGGATTTTGTACTGGGACTCCACGAACGCAGCGAGGGGTGGCTCTGTCTTGTTGTCGTTGATCGATTCTCAAAATGGCACATTTTATCCCATGTCGGAAGACTTCAGATGCTGTTCATATTGCCCGATGTTTTTCAGGAAGTAGTGCGCCTTCATGGTGTTCACGCTCAATCACATCAGATCGTGATGCAAAGTTTCTGTCACATTTTTGGACTACTTTGTGGAAGAGTTTTGATGCAAGTTTGAAATACAGTAGCACCGCACACCACAAAGTGATGGCCAACTGAGGTCACTAATCGCACTCTTGGGAATCTTTGTTCGTTGTATCTGCAGCGGCAACTTTAAACATTGGGACTTCGCTCTGGCTCAGGCTGAATTTGCTTACAATAGTTCCGTTCATGCATCAATTGGTCGCTCCCCATTTTCTGTTGATATAGGAAGACTCCAAAACATGCTGTTGACCTCCTCAATTTACCTCCTACAGAGAAAGCACACAAGTGGCAAACTCCATGGCAGACCATGTCCAATCTGTTCAAGAAGAAGTTCGAACCCGACTGCAGTCTCTAATGCTAAATATAAAGCTGGTGCAGACAAAACGTCGTGAGCAACTCTTTCAAGTTGGGGAAGATGTCATGGTTTATCTCGAAAAGACGACTTCCTGCGTAACTATCATAAACTCTCTCCGAAGAAGCATGGCCCTTACAAAATCTTAAAGAAAATCAATGATAATGCATATGTGGTGGATATTCCAAATGTCTGGAAAATTTCAAAACATTCAATGTGGCTGATTTATTCAAGTTTCACTCTGCTGATATCCCGCTATATCCAGAAGTCAACAACTCGAGAGACGGTTCTTCTCCGGTGGGGGAATGGATGCGTACACAACCAACATAAACTCATTAATATCTCCTTTATGTTTGGCTGCTACTGCATGCATCTACTTTCTTATTTATTGTTATTTTATTTCCCAATAATGTTATTTTCCTATGTGATGTTTACTATTCCCACCATCTTTAAGTTAATTCTCTCATTTTTCCTGTAAACCTGCTATATAATGCATGGTTGTAAGTCTTTGGTGGATTATTGAAGCATAGAACAAGATTATCATTTGGTTTTCAGATAGTTTCAATTCCTTGTTTCGTCTACATTCAGAAATT
>VALG01013602.1:0-24426 GCA_009835305.1 Ipomoea purpurea
TAATGATATATTTATTACTGTTATAATATAAATTTCCTTTATTTTTCTTCTCCACAAATTAAAATATATGACCACCGATTTGGTTAATTAACTGATACAGACACTATAGCAACCACATATACTAGATAATATTCTGATTTAAACAATATTAGAATCGAAACCGAATTATTTTAGGATTAATTTTTTTTATATATAATCGCGAGCCAAACAGCCGGTTTCATGTTCTACTGAAAATTAAAATAACTATATAGTTGGTTGAATTTAGACTATTTTACATATTATAAATAATTAAAAATTTTAATAATAAAGTTGACAACAGTTCAACTGGAATCTGCGGAACATGATCAGGACGATTCAAATGAATCAAAACTAAAATCGCAGTCTATATACTTAATAAACTATGATAAATGTAAAAAGAACTACACTATTGTGTAATATATGTAATAATTCTACATTCATAACTAAATTTGCTAGTAGTTTGTTCCATTCGGGGTTCAGGTCAGTTTTTTCGATTCATAATTTTAATAAAATAAATCAATATTGAGTTCTAGACTGAATCATAACCGTGAAACTTTTCATTCGATTGCACTAAGTGTTCGACTCAGTTCGAATAAACATGTGGTCCATTCCTAACGTATAGCATAATTATTATTTCTTTTGAGAAAAAAAATACATATAAGATGTTTACTTTTAAGGGTAGAGATGTAATTTCTATATATAATCAGGGAGGAACCACCACTTTTAAAATAATTGAAGAGATTAATATGCTTACATGAATAATTCAAGAAAAAAATGTGTTATAAAATATAATTTCAGGAGGAAAAGAACTATTTTCCATTTATTTATTCATTTGTTGTTTGTTTCTTTATTTACACACACTTGTTATACTACATTATTATCCACAACTACGTTCTAAGATTGGTAAAATATTATTATGTTTTGTGTACTTCTCTTTAGAGCCATTGACTAGATTGCATGTACGCTGGCTGGGTGAAGAACTGAACCTTTTTCATTTTCTTGGGGAGGGGGCGTAATGCTTAATCTTTTCTTTTATATGGGCGTCGAACTACGAGGTGTCCTGAACAAACCTTATTTGGTAGGAGGCACTATTAAGTCCGTACCATACTCAGATTAATTTACGTTTGCACTGGTCGACCCAATTAAGTGGTAAAGTACTGGTCATATTAATTTTTTCATGCGAGAGGAAAGTTTCAACTCCAACCTTTTTAAGGGATTGAGAATTTGTAAAGCGCAGCACACAATGGTGTTGAAACTGACGTTGTAACACAAATGATATGTAACGCAGTTCGGGCAAACACCCTAATCTGCGAGGGACTTCTCAATTTGAGAACTTGCCTAAATCTCACTAAAAGCTCAATATTTAAATATACTGTTTGGACCTAAGATTACTACAATGAGAAATGAATCTTTCCTACAAACTATTGAAAACTAAGACAATGTGATACTTTCTAATTCGGCATTTGTAGTATTATTCTCAAAGACTCTCGTACTCACTTAGAAGATTAATGTTGAATGCGTGAGTTTACAATAAGCAACCCCCTATTTATAGTAGCTAATCCTAACGATCCATGAATAACACAAGCTATTCCTAATCAAACTAAGAACTAGAAAATTTCAACAACAAATCCTTTTTAGAACTAGTATTCTTCAATAACTATTTCTCGTAGGACTGGTATTCCTTTATAGAAACTGTAATTCTTTTTTGCACATAACTTTGACAAAACACTTTGAGTCAACATTCTCCTCCTTTGTCAAATTTTTGGCAAAGATCTTGATCTCTGCCTTTCTCCCCCTTAGTTGATGCCACAGTGGTGTTTGATTGATGGTAGATTAATGACAGGTTAGATCGCCATCCCATGTGTAGCTTTTATCATATGATCTTTTTCCCATCATAACGCATTCATGTTTTTGGTTGTAGACTTTACAATTCTCTTTGGAAAATTCTACTTTGAGTTCATCATCACACAGTTGGCTTATACTGATAAGGTTTGCTTTGAGCCCTTGTACCAAAAAGACTCTTGGTAATATGGGCAGTCCATGGACATTCAAGGTACCGCTTGCGATAATCTGTCCTTTTCCTCGATCTCCAAAAGTGACATGCCCTTCATTTTTGTACTGGAGTTCTCAAGATAATGTGATTTCCTGTCATATGTCTTGAACATTTGCTGTCAAAATACCAAACACTTTGTTCTTGGCTTGTTTCTGAGGTATACGCAGGCTTGTGTTTGTTGTTTTCTTACCCAGATTTTCTTATTCTGATTCGAGCCTGTCCAGTCCAGCTCTGGTTGTTATGTCTGTATTGGAGATCATACTGTCTTTTAAAACAATATGCTTTGATGTGCCTGAGCCTATGCAGTATTTAGCATCTGATTCTTCTTCGATGTTGTGACACCTCAAAATTTTCAGTTTGCTGGTTTTCACTGGAGGCTGAGATTGGAGTCCTAGGCCTTTCAGTTAGAGCCTGATTTCTTGTAGCAGTTTTGTCTCTCTGTTTTTGGAGTCTAATAATTCATTTTGAGCTTCTTTGAACCGTTTTTCTCCTCTATCTTTTTCATCTTTTAGAAACTGATTTTCTTCCATGAGTTTTAGATTACTTCGATGATTTGTTCCATTTGGCATGTATGTTGAGGTATATGCTCTAGTAAATTCTTGTATATCTTCTCCGTTGTTATTTTCATGATTTGCGGTGAATGCTACGAAATTGGTGTTGGTGTCTTCTTCACTGTCTGAGTCATCACTTAATGTTGTCATGTATGTCTTGTTCTTTATTTTAAGGTAATATAGCACATTCTGACTGGATGTGTCCAAACCTTTGCACTCATAGCAATGTATCCTTCTGTATTGAACTGTATCCTTTTTGAAATAGATTGATTTTGTCCAGTTGGGAAGTCCCCTTGATTGATTGAAGCACTTTGTTTTCTAAATTTGTTGAATTTTTGAGACTCTGTTGAAATTCTTTGTTAGAGAGCAATTTGATTGTTCCATGGTTTCAGTATCAATTTCTGGACTTTCTTTTTCTGCTTTGATTGGAACGCAATTCCTTTGTCATTATTTTTCCCTTTTTGCAGTATCTCAAGCTCATATGTTTGAAGATTTCCCATTAGATCTTTGAGTTTGTAGGTGTTTAGATCTTTGTTTTCTTGGATGGCTGTAACCTTTATCATAAATCTCTCAGGTAGGAACGTAAAGACCTTTTTGACGAGCCTAGGTTCAGGAATAGGTTCGCCTAGGTTAAACGCATCTCCAGAGAATCTTAAAACTCTGGCACTAAACTTGAGTGATATTTCTTCTTCTTCCATTTCAAGTTTTCAAACTCTGTCTGTATCATTCTGTAATTTGGATTGTCTTACAGACGTGTTCCCTTCATGATGATACATAATATACTCCACGCAGTTTTGGCTATGCCAGTGGTAGCATTAGTTTGAAAGTAGCTTTTCTTACCGCTCCATAGATTTTCATTGCTTTTTGAATTAATATTTCCTTCGCTTTTTCATTTCATTCGTTTTTAGGTTTTTATGTTACCTTTATCATCAACTGGATTTTCCATTCTTTCTCAAGCTTCCAAACTTCTCCTTGTGCCAAAATATATATTTCATTCTAGCTTTCCAATAGAAAGAAATTTGTAAAACGAGAGCAGGGCCTGGTGCTTGACAGTCTTCTCTGGGAAACTCCATTAGGATCCTGCTAATAATTTAAGCAGTTTGGCTCTGATACCAATTGAAAATTTGTTAAAGCCAGCACCAAATTGAAACTGTTGTATAACACAAACAATTAAACGCAGTTCGGGCAAACCAACCCTAATCTGCGAGGCACTTCTCAATTTGAGAACTTGCCTAAATCCACTAAAACTCAATATTTAAAGTACACTGTTTTGGAACCCTAAGATTACACAATAGAATGATTTTCTACCAAACTATTGAACCTAAACACATGTACTACTTTCTAGGGGAATTTAGTATCCTATTCTCAAAGACTCTCGTACCCTCACAATTAGATCTTGAAAGCTTGAGTTCTACACATAAAGAACAACCCCTATTTATAGTATCTAATCCTAACAGATTCATGAATAACAAACTATTCCCAATCAAACTAAGAACTAGAAAATCTTCACAACAAAATCCTTTAGAATAGTATTCTTCAACCTAATATTCCTCGGTAGGACTGGTATTGCCTTACAGAACTGGTAATTTTTTCTTTAACATAATATTCAACAAAATCTTTGAGTCAAACTATGGATGAAATGCACGATTTCTCACGCTATTAAAGTTCGGTATGTATATGCTAATTTTGACATCTCATACTGGGATGGTTACATGGTTGTTCTGTTGACATGTTGGTGCAGATGTTACAGAGCAAGAATACGTCTTGTCGGCTTAAAAGAACGGGTCAAACCAACAAAATTCCTGCATATCCATGCCATTTGACTTGCATTTAAAGCTAACTATATCCCAATTCCCCATTTTGTGTTCCAACTTTACAATGTACTTCGGAAGGTACTTTGTATAGTTGGTATTGGCAAATTGCCCTTGAAACGATGGTGATACACAGCATCCAAATAACGTCCATTTTTACATTAAAATAAAATAAAATTTGTTAATGTGGTTGTTAATAGCGCGCGTATTGATCAGATATGAATTTTATGTTATGAAATTATGAATGTACTATAAATTTTTTTTTTTTTGAAGGTGAATGTACTATAAATTCATAATCTCATAACAGATAATTCATAATCTCATAACAGAAAATTCATAATTCATAATAGAAAATTCATAATGAATGTTGAAGAAGCTTGCGCTATAGAGGAGCAGCCATGGTTTCGGAGGGAATGTGTAGGCATGGTTCCAAGTGAATGTGCAGGCATGAATTCATAATTTATGAATGTCCGAAATCTTGCTCACCTCAAATTAAAGTCAAACTACGAAATTTGAAAATGAAGAAGAAAAGTCACGCGATTAATTAAGGAAAAGAAAAAAAAATTACGATGCACTAACACCGTTGGGACCGTGTTCACAATGAATGGTGAACATGGTTCCATGGCATAACGATTGGTTATATTGCAGGCTAGAGGTAAATTTCTTGACTTACTAGATGGCACCGCATGTGACGAAGGAACAATTTGCTTTGTATATTATGGAGGGTGCACAAGACAAAATTAAACTGTTCTTAACACTTGATAGTCTGACCGTAACTAAACTACACTTTGTTTAATTCTTATTCACGTTTTCATTTTTCTTTTTACCCCAATATATGAAGAGAAAAAAAAAAAAAAAACAAACAAAACAAACAAACAAAAAAACAAAAAAACAAAAAAAACAAAAAAACAACGAAGAAGCTAGAAGTTACAATGTATGTATAAGAACTTACTAATTCCTACAATAGCCTATTTTGCAATTACTGGGACAAAATTTATATTCCATAGAAATATTCTTGTGAATATGAATTCTATTGTTTTGTTTGTGAGAATATATATAGAGAGATGTTAATCGGGTAATTAAGTTCGCTCGGTTTTGAGTTAGTCTTGTCGAGCTGTCGAGCTTATCGGTTCAGGCTAATCGATTATTTTATTATTTTATTTTTGGATTTAGATTGGGGTTCGCCCTGACCTTAAATTTCAAGTTGTAGGATTTATCGGGCAGTTTGAACATCTGAACTAGAATGAAACTGGAGTAAGTACAGCACTTTAGAGCTATAAAATCAACTCATTCCCAGTGATGCCATTTAGGCATGTTAGGCAGGTTGAGATGTTATTTTCTCGACTCGATCCAAACTGTGTCGTCCTATTGTAACCCTAGGTACCCTTGTTAATAGAATTGCCAGCATGGCCTATGAAATCCCGTTGCCATCTCCGCATAACCACCACCCCTACCAATACCGCCATGCCTAAGTTATTTAAAGGCAGAAGTGTCAAAAGTTCCATTTCTACGTTCTTCGTACGGTCTTCATTTCCCACGCGGACGAACTAAATAAGTCTAATAGACTCATATAACGCAACTATGAATTTGTTGATTGACTTTTTTTGGCCGTTGCACGAGGTGGCCGCATTCATTATAAAAAATATAAATTAAAGTAATATACATATAAATATAGAATAATAATAAATAATAAAATAATAATTATAGTATATATGTAAAAAGTAATAATATATAGTATATGAGTACGTAATATAATATACTAAGATATAGTATACTCTAAATATATCTAGTATAGTCACGTATATAATACTGATAATACTAGATAAGTAATAGAAGAATTTTCAGGCCACCGCGTCGCGCTGTGACTGCATATACAGACAACCGTGACTGTCTGGCAAGACTGACCTCATGTTAGGTCCAGATTGGGCATGTGGCGGCGCGGCCTGGCTGAAGGAGTTTTGTACATCATTGATTCAGTTTTTGTAAGTTACACCATTGAAATGATTGAATAAAGAACAGTTGCTGAATCATTTTTTTAAAATTTTTAATAATTAATAGGCAACCTGTTAGAACCTGCAAAAAGCTAATCACCAAAGTTAGCTTGTAGATGTGTCTATTTGACACTTAATTTAGTTCTGTGAGAATTGAGGCATTTCGCACTAGTAGATGTGCCTATTTGACACTTCTGGCCTATTAATATATTAGTAGTTACATGTTTTTAATTTTGTATTAAATTTTAAAATAAATTGTTAATAGTAAAATTAACTCTAATCTCTCCTTTAATCTACCTAACAAGGATCATCAAACGTATTTAGAACTTTTTTGTAATAACTAATAATTTTAGTTAAATCACTCACAACATTATATAGTAATATATTTAACAACCGCGCCAAGAAAGAAAAAGACAAGGCAGGCACGACACAACATACAAATTATAATTTAATGAAAACCCACGATGTAGCAGCTGAGATACAAATGCTGAATTTCACAACTAGTGATGTACACACGAATGAATAATCTTACCCAAGATAGATGTGGCTTGTGGACTTAGAAATATGAGAAAGGTCAAATAACCTTAACTTACCTCAAAAGGTAATTAAACCTGAACTTAAAAGGCAATTAAAACTCACATGTTAATATCATGAACAAAAATGATAAGACTGTTATTATAGGTGATCCAATTCCGGCACAAATTCCGCTACCGCGTCAAAATTGGCGCCACCCGACACATCCGGCGTCCGTCGTCTTCCACGGAGAAACACGGCGGCCGCCTTCTCTGGCCAATTTCTGTCGTGCTCCTCATTGGAAAACACGGGCAGATCTGGCCGTGTCTTCATCGGAGGAAGGCCAGATCTGGCCGGTTTCCATCGGAGAGATACAGCATCGCGGAGAAGTACGCCGTCGGTCGTCTTCTCCGGTGGATAAGACAGACGGCCGAGGTTGCGCCTGTCCCGTGTCGCGTGGATTATGACCGCGGTGGCCTAAATTCGTCGCGATTGGCCGAATTTTCGCGAATCGAAATACTATAATAACAGGTCATTTACGTTTGAGTTTCCTTGACTCATTAACATTTTGAGGTTTATGACATTTTCTAAGATATGGTTTATTGACCTTTGGAAAAGTTAGGGATGTAATTGACCTTTCTCAATACGCAAGTTAATATAGTATATATTATATATTATATATATATATATATATATATATTATATATATTATAATAATATATATTTAATATATATAATATAAAATTAAACATTTAATTAATACTTAAAAAACTTAATTAATCGTTATATGTATGTATAATATATATATAATAATATATATATTATAATATATATAATATATATATATATATTGTATTTATTTATTACATAAATTAGTAAAGTTTTTTACAATTTAAATTACATTTTTACTTCATAATTAATAATATTATATAATAAAGTAAAATAAATATATTACATATAACTTATATTTATGTTAAATAAATTATAATTACATTTTAAACTAGCACATTTTTATATTTACACTAATAACTATAACTTATGTATCATTCAATTAATTTAAACTCATTCTAAATTTTAACTAAAAATAATAAATATAGCTTACACTATAATATAAATTTACAATAAGTTTTGTAATTTTTCATTATTATTCACAAAAATTAATTTATTTCGTAATATATGATGTGAGTTTAATTACATGTTTCTCTTGTTAGTTTGAGTCTATTTGTGGTTTAAGTTCACTAAATTGTTACTTTCAATACCTATTTTCTTGCTTTGTAATAAAAATATGATTTTTTTTTTTTTGAAAAGATTGAAAATATGGTTTAATGCTTGATTTGAGAGTTTTTTTAATGATTTTGTTAGTGTTTTGAAAACATTGCAGATCAATTGTAAAAGTAAAGGAAAATTCAAAGACAAGTTTGGAGCCAAAACAAAGTTAAGGTGAAGCTAAGGAGGTGGCTAAAATGCTTCAAAGAAGCCAAAGATTGGTACTTTCAATGGATTTGAAAACAAGAACAAAACAAGGGAAAATGGAGCAAAATACCAAAGAGTTGTAATTCCCGCTGAATTTAGCGCGACCCTTATTATTTGATCATATCCACTCTAGGAATGTCCAATTCAAGTGATTCTTGCGCCATTGGAAAGAAGACTCGAAGGCTATAACCTATGATGAAGAAGAAATCTCGATGCATCTAGAAATTTCAGAATTTTTGCGTGAAGATTATGCTGAAAACTCGACGCGTCAAGTTTTGACTTGACGAGTCGAGAATTCTGGCGAATTTTGAAATATTTTGCGTGGAAACTTCTTAATTTGACCCCGCTTGGTCCCGCTATAAAAGTCCATCTTCCCTCACCCTAGGGCATTATGCTGTGTTTTGGAGACAAGAAAGAAGAGAATTAAGAGCTATAAGTGTCTTGGGAATAAATACGAACTAATGAGATTTGGGAGAATAATGCTTGGTTTATTCTTATACTCTCTTTGATTATTTGTAAACTCTTATTATTGTTATGAATTTCATATTAGCCATGTGTGGCTAATTTATGTTAGAGATTCTTGGGTAAAAGTGTTTATGAACCTATGCCTATGGTTCTCAGATTCTTTAATATATTAATATTTGGATTTTATACTTGTTTGCATTGTCGATTTATGTTGTGCTTGTAATTAGTGGCCATAGACTCATAGTTACTTGTTTCATAGCTTTCTTGTGTCATAACGGGAGTTAGGCATAATTTGGGGCACACACACAATTACACTTAACTGTTGCCCTTGGGAGATGACATATATGTTAAGGAGTTTAATTCTTGATATTGCACATCAGGAGATCAGATGTTAGTAGTTAGGAATTTATATTGAATGTTTGTTCTTATATTATTGAGTGTTTATATCACGGAGGAATAATCACTTGTTTTAGGTTAGAGATTACGGGAGTAACTCTTTCCCTTGTTGCATTCTCACACTTGAATACCAAGAATCTCATTCTCTCTATTGTTTTCACAAACCTGCTACTTTGTTGCTTTTAAATTAGTTTTAATCAACCACCCATGATAATTATTAGCATTTGCTTCACAAAAATAAATTAGTAACTAGTGCTTGATACGCCTCACTTCCCTGTGGATCGATAACTCGATACTCCGGGTAATTATTTGTTGAGAAATATACTGCAATCAATATATTTATCAAAATTTTATTTAAAAAATGTAATAAAAAATATTAAAGATGAACTTATCTATAAACTACTCCATGTATATTAGGTTTCACATCACTTCTATAATAAATAATACTTTCAATAGTTCGGGTTATCGAGCTAGCCCTATTGGGCCATCGTGTTTATCGATTTTGGACTAATATTTTTTATCAGGCTAGCCCGTTCAAAACATCAACCCGTAGCTTTCGATTTTATCGGACCAGCACATCAGGTTCGGACTAAGATTGACATCCTTATATATAGATAAATAATCCAATGAGACAACATCTTCTCGTGAGGCTGTGAGACACAATATGAATGCACATAGTCTACTACAGGAATGCACAAAGACTAGAGTGTGCAATTTGCACAACATGACTGCACGCAATCTAGTATGTGCGTTCCTAGACAGCGTGCAATCATGTTGTGTCTCACGGGAAGATGTTGTCTCACTGGAACATTAGCATATATATACCCACACACACACACACACACACACACACACAGAGATCTGGTGCAGTGGCTACTACTTCTCGTGCAGTCGTACAACTTTGCACCACTATGTATGAAAATGCACCAACATGCGTTTAGAAATGCACCAGGGTGCGGCCATAGTCTCCCTTGTGATCATGCGGATATATTAGAATCGTAGGATGTGCTGAGATCAAACAACTGGAAATCAATGGAGAAGAGAAATTACGCGGTGGCAATTTCGTAATTTCTTGCACCATGTATATTTCGACGGTGCATTACGTGCTAGTGTGGAGTACATTTTTAAGTACTCTGTGGTGCACTTTTGAGTGATTAATGGTGCATTGTTTTGTATTACACCACTCAACGGGGGTGTCAAACTCGTCGAGGAGTTCAATAGACCCGTTATCGGGGTGCATTACGTGCTAGTGTGTGGTGCATATTTGAGTGCTCTGCGGTGCAATTTTAAATGCTCTGTGGTGCATTTTTGAGTAATTAATGGTGCATTTGATTTGTATTACACCACTCAACAGGTGTGTAAAACCCGTCAACAGGTTCAATAGACCCGTCAACAGGTTTAATAGACCTGTCAACAAGGTATATTGTGATGTATTTTTTAGTGTTCTGTGTTGCATTTTTGAGTGTTCTGTGATACATTTTCAAGTGATATATGATACATTGAGATAATTAAGTCAAATTAAAAATGTTAAGATAGCTTTTTACGAAGTTAAATTTAAAACTTTATAATTATTTAATTAACTATTTAACAAATTTGATTAGTGTTAGCGAATGACTTATTCTGTTATTCATCATCAAATTGGCAGTCCAATTGAATTGGTAGTCGTTAAAATTGAATATATGCACTTAACCGCACGTGGGCAAACTTTGACACCCGGGCAATGTACTCTTTTTTTTTTTAATTTAATTTTATTTTTTATCAGCCACTTGTTAATCACATGTTTAAATATTAGTCACCTATTTTTATTCAAAGCTCCATTATTGTTTTTGGTTATTTGTTGGGCAATAACCTCTAAGCTTATTGGTCAACTACACGATTTAATTTCTATTTCCATAAATATTTTCGTATCCGACCTATCAATGGCATCAATAATTCAGTTTGTTGGTCTTTCTTAATCTAACACTCCGTAGTGTCAACATAAATCAATTGGATAATTAAAGATGGAATATATAAACAAATAGACAAAGCGATGAAGAGGTTAAAGCTCATAGTCACTTAGCTCGAGTGATTTCGGAATAGTATTTTAGTATATTAGAAGAGTTTAAATCTATTTTCCTATACAATGAAATAATCTTTATACATATACTCCGTATAATCTATAAGGTGTTTGATCACTATAGAGTAAGCATGATCACGGTTCGAACTGAACCGTGCGTACGATTCCGATTCGTAACCGGAATCAATAAAATTCGGTTAAGATTCTTGTAATAAAAGAACCGGAACCGCCAGTTCCGATTTCAAACTCAAAAAATAAAAATAAAAATTAAAGTTGAAATTTGAAAACTAAGCCAACAGGCCACTAGCGCCAATAGCCATGCTATTGGCCTACTAACCAATAGCATGACTATTGGCCAAAAATATTATAGTTTTTTTTTTTAATATAAAATCAATCAGTTAGAATCGGAACCGAAACCTTAGTATAAAATTTCAGTTTTGATTTGACGATTTGCGGAATCAAAATCGATGATTCTGAATCGGAATCGAAACCGCAGTCACCCCTACTATAGAGGTGCTGATGGAGTATTATTGACATGTAAGTAAGCGTAACTACCCTGTGAAGGGTGCATCTTAGCTTGGACAAAAATAAATCAGATAATTATACGGACTTACCATGTCTAGTACTGAATTTGTTCAGGAATAAGAGGCCAATTTATTAAATTGACTGAATGTAGTTTTATTGAATTGTAATTTTCTGTAACTAAATAATGTAATTTTTACCTTTATTGAATTTCATTGTCAATAAATTACAATTCAGACAAATCAAATATCCCATTAAGAATGAGAAAGTATAGCGGAGATAAAGATAACCTCATCAGCAAAACCTTTCCTATTAAAAGTTGGTATAAGTGCCATTGCATTTAAGTAAGACAAAAAATAGATTACAATACAATTGTGTGGGAAGACTCCTTTAGAATTCAACAACTATGTCAGCTGAGAAGCTAAATCGAGTGTTCAGTCTTCAAGTTTGCTTGTGACGGTGCTGACTTTTGGCCTCAGACTTGAAAACATGTAAGTGAGCAGAGCCTATATTATATTGCACCGCCATCATCTAACACCATCATCTAGATAGATACCTACCCACCTCCAAATTGTCAAGAAGAAGAAGATAGATAGATAGATTTCATTAGTCTCTAATAAATTAAAAACTCTATTACTTTTAAAAGTGAATTATATTATCATCATATTTGTAAATTCAACACTATTTTTTTTTTCATTATTATAATTTAGCGTAAGTTACTTCCAAAATAATATAATAAGTAAAATTATTTTAAAAGAAATAAGTTACCAAAACCTGCCAAAATCAAATTTTGAAAGGCTTGAACCACACTTGCAAGCCTTAAAATATGTAGCAACACAAATAATAACAACAACAACAACAACAACAACAATAATAATAATAATATAATAATAATTCGAGGGGCAAGAGTTCAAGGGGTTTGTGCAGAATGGCACATCACTCACAATCGCACCATAGTGGATAGCCTGAAAAAGAAACTGGAATCCGCGAGGGGGGGGGGCGTGGGTGGAGGAGCTCGACGTTATTCTTTGGGTCTATCGCACCACCCCCGGAGGACCACTGGGGAAACACCTTTTTCCTTGCCCTACGGTTTTGAAGCTCGAGTTCCAGCGGAGGTGGTCATACTTCCCGACGGGAGGAGAACTACGATCTCGACACGAACGAGGAACACCATAGAACCGACCTCCACCTGATTGACGACAGGCGCGAAGCAACTGCGATCCGAGCTTGAAAACTACCAGAGGCAAACCAAAGCACACCATGACAGGCAGGTCCGGCCCCACTATTTTCAAGTGGAAGACTACGTGCTCAGGAGGAGGGAGGCGAGCCATCCCCAAACCGGAGGAAAGTTTGCCGCTAATTGGGAGGGCCCATACATTGTAGCAGTTGTGGTCGCCCGGGCAGCTACAAACTCAAAATCCCAAAGGAAATATGATAGCTAGGGTCTGGAACTCGGAACATCTGCTTAAATTCTATCAGTAGACCGCTACGTGAGAGGTGGATCTTGACATTTCTATTTTAGGAGGAGGACCATTCCCCTCCCCCTAATAATGTCTTAGTGAACGATAGTAAGTGGAATAAAATTTCATGTTACGAAATACGTTGCGAAGAGGACACTTGTTACGAAGTTGGTTCTCATTCATTTTTATCCCTTAAAAAAATTATGAAACAAGGGGGCACGAGGTTCAACCTCGCGTACCAACCCCGACGAAAGGACGCACTCTAAGGGGGCACGAGGTCCGACTCGCGTACCAACCACGACGGAAGAACTCGGTGGCACAGTCCGTAAGGACTTGGCCCGAGCGGTTATCGCGCACCCTAAGGGGAACAAGGTCTAACCTCGCGTAACAACCCCGACGGAGGAGCCCGGTGGCTTGGTCCGACAGGACTGGGCCCAAGCGGTGAGGTGCACCCTAAGGGGCATGAGGTCCGACCTCGCATACCAACCCCGACGGAAGAGCCCAGTGGCGTAGTCCGGAAGGACTTAGCTCGAGCGGCTGACGTATCCTAAGGGGGCACGAGGTCCGACCTCGCGTACCAATCCCAACAGGAAAGCCTGATGACGTAGTCTTATAGGACTATTTTGGGGAGGCTAGCAAAAGGCCAAAAAAAAAAAAAAAAACAAGGCCTAGCGCACCACGGGACAACACCGGGGTGCCCATAGCAGCACCTCGGCACATTGCCGAGGTGCACCATGGTACCACCTTGCCAATGTGACGAGGTGCACCAAGGCAGACCTCGGCAATGTGCTGACCACCCAGTTCCCACCTCAGCAGCGCGCCGAGGCTTAAAACCTCGGCACGACCCGAGTTTGAGCACCTCGGTGCTAGCCTGGGGCTCACGAAAAAACAAACAAAAAACCCAAGTGATTAAAAGTGAGATAATATAGCAGGTAAATGGTGGCAACCATCACGTCACCAAAGCAAAGGGGCCAATTGTCCATACAATAGTCAAAACATCACCAAGGGAGAACAAGGTCGGCTACTTTGAGCTCGGGCCACGTGCGTGAGGAGGCGCGGAGCAAACCGACCCGGGGGGAGCGGAGCAAGGAGGTGGAGCGGCCCAATGCGTCTCACCTCGACCCAAGGCTTTTATAGGGGAGTGTTGCACTTTTGTAGGGATTCTAGTTCATCTGAAAAGAATTTTTGCGGGGGAAGAATTTTATCCACGTTATAATTCTTGGAGGGGGTCGGCTAAATTTTGGAGCTCGGAATTTTACACCTAGGGGGCTCGGGTTTGCGTACAGATACTCTCATTCGTTGACTTCTACTCGCAACGAAGAGAGTGGGGGACTCGTGATGGATATTATTATACCCACGACCCGACCCGACCTGGGGTAACAACACGGACCCGGAGCACCATGTTGGAGCCCAAAAGCACCTGGCCCACGGCACCATGGAGGTGCCCCGACCCGACCCGACCTACGTGGGGCTCGGGTCGGATGGCACGACCCTACCCGAGCTCGGCCTATTAGCGGGATCGGGTAGGGGAGCTCGGTACTACCCGAGCTCGGGACCCGACCCGACCCGGTCCACCGGGCCCGGTCAAAGTTGTGATCCAACCGCCCCCCGATTTAGGGGGAGACGGTTAGGGGGCTTAGTCTTGTATAAAAGCCCCCCTTCTTGTCCTAACAAGGCACATTATATCTACATTCTACATCTATTACATACACTTTGTCCCGAGAAACATTGTAATAGCCAATTTACGGCACTTAATACAATATACGCTCTCACGGCCTTACGACATCGTTTCGTTTATTTAGATATTATTTATATTACGTTCTTATACGGATTTATTGATTCGGGTCTACCCCGGATTAATTAAATCTATCAAATATATCAATTTCTTGTCTTACTTCGAAGAACCCGAATGTACTTAGATCCAACACAAATTGAAACTGAACCCACATATATTTGTACAACAAAATAACTACTTAAACGTCATTTTTACTAAAAAAATAATAATTCCAACAATATATAGTAATAGTAGAAGAAAATGTGGAAGTGTTCAAACGAATTTACATGGTAGCTTGGGTAGTTAAACCAGAGGAAGGGGAGGGCAGAGACACTTGGAAATTCCCTCCTTCCCATTAGTTTTGCTAGACGACGTTTTATGATCTCATGTTTAAAATTGAAGGACTGAAATAGGTAGAGATTTAATAGTATAAACAATTGAACAGAAGTGAAAGTTAGAATTAAAGTAATAAATTAGTATAATCAGTTGAGTAACATATTAAATAATCTCATTCAACTATATATGTCAAATAGTATTATAGTACAATAAGTTTAATATAAAACAATATTGTCCAAGTAGAATATCCCTAATTGTACGCAAAGGTTTAACATGAGATACTAATAATTTTACGTAATTAAATTGTCAATATTCGTTAGCGTGGTGAGTTCGTAAATCGTAATGAAAAAATAATAATATTTTTTTGAGAATAAAAAAATATTATTATTAATTCACCTACTTTTTCTGGTTTACCATTTATGTCCAGGCTCCAACTCTTGCCTTTTAAGCACACCTTTTCCCATTATTTCTTAATTTTCTTCATTTCCTTTTCTCTCAACCTACCTATTAACACAGATCCATTCTTGAATATGCATAAATAATTATATACTGTTTTCTGTGGAGATCTAAGTTAAAGATTTATAGTTTGTTCACGAGGAGAGAGCTGAGCTTTAATTGGATGGAAATGGAGAAGAAGTTGAAGACGGAGACGGAGGCGTCTCCGTCGCAGACGGCGGCGTTGAATACGGTAACCCCTTGTGCCGCCTGCAAGCTTTTGAGGAGAAGGTGTGTGGAAGAATGCCCTTTTTCTCCTTATTTTTTCCCTCATGAGCCCCACAAGTTCGCCGCCGTTCACAAAGTCTTTGGTGCCAGCAATGTCCTCCAAGCTCATTCATGGTAATCATGAGTTTTTAAATTTTGAAAGTTTTTTTTTTTGTGCCTCCATGTCAAGCTATAACTTTTTCACCGGGCTATAGCATACGCTATAACCTAAAAATAAACATTGTTACATGTTTTTATTGGCGACGTGAGAAATCAGTAATTACTATCTGAAGATGGTCATGGAATAAATTAAACCCTTTCTTATAATTTTAACGGTCTAAATACTTAGGTTGCTTGTTAATAGACGAACTTATAACCTTAATTTGTTGTTATCAAGTCAATAGCTGTACTAACTGGCTGAGTTACTTTCACTAGGTAATCTAGCTAGCGTGGGTGTTAATCGACGCTATTTTATAACCCAAAAATCATACATATTTCTAGTATATATAAAAAGCAAATTAAGGCTTAATATTTTTGTTTATATATATAAAATTCAATGTCTCCCAGTGAGACCATCTCACAGAATTTTTATCCATAAAATAGGTCAGTTCAAAATAAAAATGTAACACTTGTATTGAAAAAATATAACACTAATAAAGAATAAAGTATCGATTATAGTATAATACTTTTGAAAAAAAAATGTAATATTTCTAAAATCACATTTCCCTGTATAAGTATTACTTTCTGGTCCTATTTTATCAGTTCATATTTAGTATTCATTGTTAAATTAACACTTTAATTTCTTCTTTGCTAATTTTTATTAGCATTTTCTTATAATTTTTAAAATTTGATATATATTTTCTGTTTAATAGTATTGTTTAATATAGTTTTTAAATATATAGATTTTAAATACTAATCTCTACTTTTTTTTGGAAATGTACTAATTCTAAACTTAATATTATGAAATATAAACTATAAATACTCCAGTCAAATTTCCTTAACCAAATTAAACATATAAAATAGGAGGGAGGGAGTATGTTTTTATCTTGACCCCAACTCCTCTAACAGACAATGATCAGTGAGATGGTCTCAAAACAATTTTTTGAGTATAAAATTTGTGGGTGTATGTGCAGGAAGGTTCCGGTGAGGCAAAGAGCAGACGCGGCCAACAGTTTGGTGTACGAAGCGACGTGAGGCTGAGAGATCCGGTGTACGGCTGCATGGGTGCCATTTCGGCTTTGCAGCAACAGCTTCAGTTCTTACAGTCTGAGCTTAACTCTGTGAAGGCTCAACTTCTCAGATACAAGTATAGACAAGTGGTGGTGAACGGTGGCACTCAAACGCCGCCCGCTTTAATGAACTTCCATGGCCGTATCCGTGGCGGAGCCGCCACAAGCTCCTCCCCACTCTTCTCCGTCTTTGTTTACAACCTCTTCTAATTACATGGCCAGCTTTTAGTAGTGTCATGCAAAATAATAACAACATTTCGTTTTTTCAATGATATATTTTCATAGTTATAGAGGGCAACTATTTTTTGTGAGCCTCAAATATATCTTCTATATAATAACTTATATATATTTTGAAATGTTAAGTGCAGTTCCATTAAAAATCCTATATTGATTCGCTGAGATTTAAAGAAAGTATATTTTGCAGTGAAGTAGAGTAAACGAGGCCGGTTGTAAATTGAGATTACAATACATTTTTTTTTTTTTTTTTTTGAGTATTCTAGTTAGAGTTAGTTAGTGATTTTTTTGGTTTGAGCAAGTTAACTATAAATAATCTAAACTGATTTATTTTTAATCTTTTATTGTTAGTAAGGTTACAAATGCACATTTTCTTGTAAAATCAAAGAAATAAATATATGTATGTGTTTCTTTAATTTGGGTTAACTATTTCTTAACTTGAATGGTAGGGAGTACTTTTGTTTGTCATTTTACTTAATTCTTGAAATCTGACAAGTCAAACATAGGATCGGAGCAGAAAAAGAAGACTTTGGGATTTAAAGTAAAGAAGGAATGGCGTCTACCCTAAAACTAGTTTCAATCTCGATCTGGAGTTTGATGAGTCGGGTACATATATTTATATTTTATACGTAATAATTAGGGGTGGGCGTTTCTGATTTCGGTTTTTCGGTTTTAAAAAAAGGTTAACCATTCAGTTTAACATTAGGGTTCGGTTCCGGTTTGAAACGGTTCGATTTCGGTTCAGATTTAATTCGGTTCGGTGTTCGGTTTGGTTTAAGATCCCCAAATTTTAACATTTCCTAATTTTTCGAACATACTACCAAACGAATACATATTCACATAATCCAAATTCAAACTCTAAACATTATATAACAAAATAGCAATCCAAATTTCAAACACAATACTAAGTACTAATTACCAAACATCAGTTAACGTTTTTGCACAACCGAGCTCTTCAGTTGGTTAAGTTGGAATATTTTTATTGATAAGATGAAATAAATCGAATTGTATTTGTATAGGTGATATTAAAAAAGAACAGTGTCAATTACATTAGTACTTTTTGGACGACAATCTGTCGTTGCTAGTGCAAAAAAAAAAAAAAGTCGAATTATTATTCCAGTACTAGAAAATTTAATTATAGCTGCACTGAAAATCAAACACTTAGAATCGACTGTAAAGGCACATTTAAATTTATAGGGAAAAACATGGAAAAAAAAAAGGAAAACCAGAATATTGTAATATAACTCAAGTTAGGATATAATTTGTGAGGTTTAAAGACAATTGCCACAAAACACAAATGTGCAATGTAGAAAACAAGTATAAGAATCAAATTAAAAATTTAGATGTTCGTACTAGTAAGAATGAGAACTGAACGGCGGAGCAGGCATCAAGGAAACTTGTTTTATTATTATCTATTATATTCATTATTATGTATAATTATTATATTATTATTATATTATTATTATTATTATTATTTTGCGTCTCCATTGCACGTTAATTTTTGGTTGATCCTTGGACCTCTTTGATGGATAACCCATATGTCCACCTCGGACTTGCATGTGTCGGTTAGAGCTGCTCCGGTGTCCTCTCTATTCAGCGTGGAGGGCCAGGTTGGGATGTAGAATGTGTGAGGGACGTTTTCAATAATCGGGATGCAACCGCAATTCTCAGTATCCCGGTAAGCCAACGTAAACCCCCGGATAAATGGGTGTGGATTGGGGACTCCAAGGGTGATTTTATTGTTAAAATCTTGTTATAGGAAACTTGTTGGTGAGTTCCCGGATTCAAGTCCATGGCATTTAATTATTGGAACCTGTAGGTACCGCCGAAAGTGAAGATTTTTCGCTGGCAACTTGGCGAAGGCAGTATTGCCCAGCTGTGATGTGTTAACAATGAAGCATGTAGCTTGTGCCGTGCATGTTATAATAATTATATTATTATAATATAACCAAGTCAATAAAACTAAGTTAGTGGGTATGTATGCAATACATGGGCAGGAAATGGAGTACATGGAAATGTGGAATCATGGGGCTTTATTTCTAAAAATTTAGCTTATCATTTTACTATAAATAGGCTTTGTATTCAATCATTTTAAACATCAATTCAAAGTGAATTCAATTCTCCTTCCTTCTTTCTCTCTCTCATATAAATATAATATAGTTGTAATATTTAATAATATTATAATATATTATTTATATTTTAATTATATATTTAAAATTATTATATTTAATATATCCTAACATTTGGTATCAGAGCCGTCAAACCTTTCAAACCCCGAGATATTTCCCGTAGTGGAAATATGGCTACAAATTTCAATATTGTTTATGGTCGGGTCCCAAATTGGACGGGAAACTCGAATTGAAATTATTGGCAAATTATTGATGTCCCACACATTTGCAAGCTCAAAATCTTTTGGAGCTTTGTTTGATCCGCGATCTACCCGAAGGAGTGAAGCAGGCACTATACGGCGAATAAATTTCGGCCTGGTCAGATTCACCAAGGTTTCATTATTCCATTTTTGGGCAATTAGCTTGTGCTCAAACAGCAAAACAAGCTTGGGAACATCTTAAAGGTGGTCACACAAAGAGTTGATCGGCGCAGAAGTCTAAGTTGCATTTCGTTGAGAAGGTTGTACGATAATTGTTTGTGAGATGACCTCTACAAAACAGTAGATGCGTATTTCACTCTCTTATTGGATATGGTGAATAAGATGAGGTTATACGGAGATAACAATTGGAAGATGTGGCAGTGGTTGAGAAAGTTCTTTCGAACTATGCCGATGAAGTATGAGGCCATGTATGTGGCTTCGATCACAGAGTCACACTAACTGAGCTCTTAACAATTGCAAGCTGAAAGGTATGGTAGAAAAAGTCATGTTGTGACAGTTGCGTCAAAATCAAAACGCACTAGCAGGAAGAAGCTTTGAGAGTCAAGTCACCCTTAATGTGACTGACACTAATCAAAGAGTGGAGGATCTGGTAAGAGTCTGGAAGAGGAAGAGGAGGTTCTAGTGAAGAGTTTCGTCGGTAACTTCAATCAAGAGGGAGAGACGGGGGACTCCAACCAAGGAAGAGGTGGAGGTGAATACCAAACAAGGTAAATTTCCATTTCATTGCTGAAATTTGGGCAAGTATGGCACAAGATTGCAGATTGTTGGTACAATGAGGACACAATCGTGGAAATCAAGCAAACATTGCTGAAAACACTGCTGAAAAGTCTGGTGAAGTTCTGAAAACTTTACTTTTAGCCAGCGATAGTTTTTCTGCAGATAAGAGACATATGGTTCTTGGATACTGGGGTGTAGTAACCATATGTGTGGGGAGAGAAAGAATTGTTCTTGAACTGGATGGATCAGCCGGTTGAAGTGACATTTGGCAATAAGTAAAGGTGCCAATATGGGAAAAGGTAAAATCTCTATTCAGTTGAAGGATGGTACTCAAAATTTTTATATCCGATGTGTTCTATGTTCCTGAACTACACCAAAATTTGTTGAGTATGGGACAGTTGTCAGAAAAAGGATATAGAACATATTGCTCAGGGTGTTGTACATTGAAGATGATAAAAGGAGTTTTGATTGCAAAAGGTAAATATGTCCCAAAATCGACTATTCCTTTGAAAATTAAGGCATACTCCCTTGCTTGCTTTAATTCTGAAGTTTGCGGATATGAATTGGTTATGCATATTGCGGTTTGGGCATTTTCATTTCTCTGGATTAACTATTCTTTGCAAGGAAGGAACTGTTTTCTGATTTACCTGTTGTGAATGTCCCTAATCGTATATGTGAGATTTGTGTGATTGGGAAAGAAGCATTAGAGATCCATTCCCGGGGCAAGTCAAGGAGAGCTCACAAATCAGTTTGGGATTGTTCACTCAAGACCTGTGTTCGTTGGAAGGTTCCCTCACATGGAGGTTGTAAGTACTTTATACTTCATTGATGATTTCAGTAGAAAACATGGGTTTACTTTCTGAAGCAAAAAAGTCTGGGAGCATGTGATGTTTTCAAACAATTTAAGGCTTTTTTGAAAAGCAAAGGTGGTTATGAGATTAAAATCTTGAGAACTGATAGAGGTACAGAATATATTGCTTGTGATAATTTCTGAGGAAGAAAGGGTATTCAGCACAAATGACAGCCAGATACACTCCGCAACAAAACGGAGTGGCTGGGAGGAAGGAATATGTCATCATGGAGTGATGTGTCATTGTTAAGGTAAGAATGGCTCTAAGCCTTTTTGGGCAGAAATGCGGTTGCTTGTTTGCGTCATTGTTGAATAGGGTGTCAACTAAAGTGTCCGTTATAAAAGGACACCCGAAGAAGCCATGGAGTGGGAAAAACCCCTCTATCAATATCTCAAGGTTTTTGGAATGTTTGGCATATGGCAACATGTGCCAGACCATTGAGAAAGAAGTTGGAATGATAAAAGGTTGAGAAGTGGCATATTCATTGGTTAATTAGTGACGCTCCTCAAAGGCGTTATAAACTCTGACAATCCTGATTAAGGATTTCATCTATTATATTAACAGGTGTAATATATGTTTATGTTCGTTGATGTTTCTACTTTTATGATTGATCTATGGGTCTGGTATTTGTTATTCTGTTGTAGTCAATTCATGATAGTATCAGTGTTGGTTTATTCCTTTGTTGAACCAAATTATTGGTTGCAAGAGGCAAGCCGGTATTCAACAGATAATTTACGCTTATCCTCCATACACAGCAAGCCGAGGACGTTCGTCAGGTTTGCGAGCGGATTTTTCTCAGCGGTCTGTATTGTCTCTGCTTTATCTCGAGCTCGCTGTTTGTCGAAAGATTCTATGACTTTCGGCATCAGATGGTGGATCACTTGGAACTACGACGTGTCGTCTGTATGATATGAGTATTTGTGATTCAAATGTTCTGGTGCTTGGCGTTATGGCAGATATTCCTGTGTTGAGTCGGAAGTGGAAGTTTGTGATGCCTTTAACTTTTGAGGGAGGCTGCTACAGAAACTCATTGGTTTGAGATTCTTAGGGTGGTAAGTAGGTGGATGGATGAGGAGATACGTGCCATTGAAAAGGAACATGGTATCATACTGTGGGTCTGATTTCATAACGCAGAGGCTAGATGTTATTTATGACCTCCTGGAGAAAAGAGCCGGAGCGTTGGGCCAAAGCTTTTGGTGTTTCGAAGTGGGTATCAGCATCAGAAACTGATATCATTTTTTGTTTTTAGAGTTTGTTTTATAAGATGTGAAGAGTTATGTAAACAATCCAATGGGAGGATTATAGAACCAATGACCATGAGACAGGTTTTATAATGAGCAGAACGCTAATTTAGCAGTTAGCAAACACAGCGAAGTTTACAAGCAGCACAACTGGGGATATGACATCCAGGAAGAGTGATAGATCTCCAAAGTCAGGATAATCGCGGTTTCTGTGACTATTGATAATTCTTTTGATGCTGGTACTTGGTGATTGCTGCAAAATGTACTACCTGAGTAGGACATTATACGAGAGTATGACAATTGGAGCAATGCTGTTGCTACGAACAATTGGTGAAATTTCTCTTTTCTAGACTCAAAAGTGAATCTTGAGATTATAGATCTTAAAAAATATAGCGCCTATATTCATTAAGGGTATGATCATGCAAGTTACTGCTTTTTTTGGTTCTGGAGGAAGAATTAGTGATGAGATTCGTATGTAAGTAATAATTTCTAATGATAGGGTTGATTAGTGTACCTGCGAGGATGAATTTCTGATGAAATGAAAATGTGGGTAGGAAAAATGCATAAACCTTTTTATAGATGTTGAAAAGAATTGATACAGGTTGAGAAAAAGGCCTGTATGGCTTGAAACGGAAGAAGCAATAGCGTCCCAGTTGTGAGTAAACTATAAGTATTTTGCTTAAAGGGAACTACATGATCAAAACCAAAATGTGCTCGTAGCGTTAACTAAATGAATTGAGTGTGGAGTATGATATGTAGCGATGTTGAGCTTGATCAGAGTATGTATTATGGTTGATATAGTAGGTGATTATGGAGTGAATTGGCGCTACGATATGCATAACTGGACTAACACAAGAGATGAGATAAATATCAATGTACAATAGCAGTCTGAAATTATATCGTGTGGTTATATCTTTCTACTTCTTTGTTTAACTGTTGGTCTCGCTTTAGGGACAGTGGATCTAGGTGAATATTTACGGACAAAGGAACAATGCTATTAGTCTTCGAAAGAAAATGCTACAAGGGAAATACAAGGGGATAGTGAGGAATGGGAGACACTTTAATAATCAGGTATATGAGGTAAGATTGATATTGTATATAGATATATACTGACCGAGATAATGGTGACGTCTGTGAATTGGATTCTATTCTGCTACTTAAGAGAGTTCATATGATGAGATAGGTTAGGATATCCATGATTATTTGACAATTTACAGGTAAGATTTCTGTCTTGAATATATTGAAGGAAGAGGTATTGTGACTAGAATATTTTGGCGAAAAAAGTTCATAAATATTGGTATTGAGAGGAGCTCCAAATCCCAGTTTTCGGACTTCTCCTAGTCTGAATAATGTTAATAAGGTGTAAGATGCCAAGTAGTTAGTGGTTATGTGTATAGAAGTGTGTGGATAAATGAGTGTTTATATTCGATGGTATTTACTAAAGATGATATAATTGAATAGAGGAAATTGGAATTATTTGAGTCTGATCTTAATAGGTTCTGGTAAGAATTTGTTATGGTAATAGATGGCTAGAAGTAGAACAGCCAGAATTAGTATGGTGTACATTTTTATGTTAGTTGGATTAGTATTCTTTAATGCATTAGTATTCGAATGGTAGGGAGCCATACAGTAATTCGCACATGA
>VALG01013604.1:0-20627 GCA_009835305.1 Ipomoea purpurea
ACCGGCGTTGATCGGCAGAGATGAGGGAACGGAAAACACAGTCAGATGCGTCTCCTCAAGACGATTCCAATGGTTGCAACGGCGTCTTGATCGGAGACCTGAGGAAGGAGATCTGGCCGGGAAAACAGGCGACCGGTGGTGGCGTGTGCGGCGGCGGGATGGCGACCGGGCTTCTGGCCTAGGCTCGTGATGAGGATCCGGGAAGGCCTGTTGTGATGGTTTGGGAGAAAAACCACTAGGCACACGTCGGAAAAAAGAAATAGTCGCGGCAGTGGCGGGAAACAAAAGGTTTATTTAGGTTTTAGGCTCTGATACCATGTTGAATAACGTAGAAGAATGAAAGGATTCATTGTATATTCTATCTAGAACTGTACAGGTGCGAACTATTTATACAGGAATAAGCTATAACTTAATGGGCCCATTCCTAACAAGCCTAGGGTTTCAACAACATTAGCCTCATGAAGAGGGACTAATAGTAAATGAAGGCTCTCTTACAATGAAAGAAGTAAAATATCCTAAGAGAGGTAATAAGAATCAGTAAAGAAGTATGTCTGTTCACTCTGATAATACTTAAAAGTAATACTACTTTGGTGGATCCTTGTTAATATATACACCCTTGCCAAAGTGTTTCAGTTTTCTCATTTCACAGCAGGTTTATTTTACATTTTGTAATTTGTCTTTTCAACTATTTGGCTTTAAAACTTTAAATGATATTTTATTGCCTTAACTATACCACATATTTTGATAATTTATTCATTTATTTGTTTTTACAGTGGGGTAGTCATAGCAGATGGCAATTCTCAGAAGTGAAAACTTTTTCAAAACTCATGGTATGCTACTAGAATGTTTTGTTTTTCCTGGATAGCACTAGTGAGCACTAGCTCTTTAGCATCACTACAGTGAATTGTAGTTTGTTAGTTTTCTTGGCTTTCCTACTTTGGGTGTGTGGTTTATTTCTTTACATGCTATTGCTTTGGTTTTGCTCCCACAATTAATCTCTTTTGGCATGAAATGAATGCCAGATCTCCTTTGCTTTTATTGTGCTTCTTTTTCTCAGTGCCCCTTTTAGTGCGAGAGTAGCAGGTAGTTTTCAGGTGTAGAACTAAGAGATCTCCACATGACCTTGGTAATCTATAATGTAGCCCCCCCCCCCCCCGCCCCCCCGATGTCATTATTTCATCAATGGATAGCCTTTTTACAGCTAAAATTAAATTCCTAAGTATATAATATAATGTGGCTTAATTGATTAGATTCTTTTTCGGAAAACCATTAGCTTCTTCTGTTGTTCATTTATGACTTATCCAAGTACTACCCCTCTTGGTATGTATATATGCAAGTGACTTGCATTAACCTTTTTCATTGAGTACATACACATTCTTTCTCAGTAAACAAGACTTAAAATTCAATGGGATACTGTTTTCAGTTTTAATGTCTTTTTACATGACATTGTATTTGATTATTCTTCACTTAATGTCGTATGCTAATGTATATTTATTTGCAGTTAGTGTATCCAATAATTATATTCGTATCCATATAATGATTCTTTTCTCATGTTCTTCTGATTCGATTGAGATGTTTTTCAGAATATTCATGGGGTTACCTCATTCTCCTCTATGTTCTTGTTCAAGTCTCCCGTATTGTTGTTGTTGGAGCATTATTTCCACTATTACGGTGCTTTGGCTATGGTCTAGATTGGAAGGAAGCTACTATTCTTGTATGGTCTGGTCTACGAGGGGCAGTAGCGTTATCTCTTTCACTCTCTGTCAAGGCCAGTTAGGCGTTTTGTCTCTATTTTGAACTTTCTTACAAAACTATGCTCTTTGTTTGATCTTATCCATACTTTGCTTTTTATTTACTTTTATAACATGGCTTCTCTAAAGATTTTTCTTTTTAGCTGATCTGGGTATTGCCACTTTCTGTTGTAATTTTTCCCAGCCAGAGAGACCTGGTGACTTTGTTGTCATAGTTGAGTTGCGATGATAGCCACTAACAAAGAAACAGTGGTATAGGCACAACCGCATAAGCATTATGTGATTCAATGTTAATTAGCCTAATTTGGTGAACCACATTACTCATCCATCCCTAGTACTTAGTATAGCATTCTAACAAGTAGAAAAATGATGTGCTAGTCTCTCTGAACGTTTATACATAATGAAGGTTCCTACAGATTGGAATACAGTTTTACATAGGCATACTGAAAGAAGAGTACTTTTCATATAGCACCCTATACAGAACCCATGTTCAACTTATGAGCCCATACTTCCATATTTAACAAAGTGCACGTCATACTATAATTTGTAGTACCAAGCTGCAACTTCTGATGCCTTTTCTTTGAAAAATTATATTGCTGGACAGCTGGAGAAATCACTTAATAGAAGAGGAGGCCTTTTTTTCTAGGCTGATCGGTTGGATAGATTGAAAATTAATTGAGTAAAGACACAAAAGAGGTGGTGGAGTGGAGGTTTTCTGTTGGAAGGAGACAACTATACAGAGTAAAACTCTAGGTGGAAGAGTAGGTCTTACATTTCTTTTTGGGAGTTTGTCTGCTGGAAAAACTGGGAAAGTGATACCTAGGTGGAGAGGAATGATAAACTACCATTTATTTATTTATAATAATATAATAGTAACATGACCACAAGGAGTACAGATGACTATGCCTTATGTATCACCATGATGTGTGTCCCATATGCATCTAACACCAGTCTTTCTTTTTTTGCTTCTACTTTCTCTAGAGGTCTAGGAATTTTGATATGGCAATTTACATATAAGAAATAATTTATTTGCTATACATTTTCGTCTGACATTATAACCTGATTCTCTATGTTTACTTATTTTCTTATATTATGTCCTTTGTGTTATTTCAGCGTTCTAGTGATGACTCATCTTATATTAATCCAGAGACGGGAATTCTGGTATGTAAAGCAAAACTCATCATGAATTAATAGAAAATGAAATTCAGTTAGATTTTTTATTTTCAGTACGTGAAGTGGGGATGCACACAATGGAATTAAAACCCAAGTTGTAATCCATGATGGACTTAACTTAAAACCAAGCTATGCCCTGAACCCAAAATTAGTTAGATAGAGAAATGTTATTTGCACTTAATTCTGTTATTTCTGTTTACTGGTTGCTACTTATACTAAAACAGACTCAACATGCAGTTTGTTTTCTTCACTGGTGGAATTGTATTCTTGACATGATTATCAATGGATCAACAACACAGTTCATTTTACGCATTTTTAAACATGGATAGGCTATCTACAGCAAAGGTAGGTTTGCAGTTATTTTTATTATTACTTGAGTTTGTTGATGATCATCTGTGTATAAGGTTTTTGGGAATGGAAAAACATCTATACATAACTTGAGTTACCTTGGCAAGAGATGCTTTGGTTAGCAAGGGCATTGGCAAGAATACTTACCTATATAATATATATGTGATTAATGGTGCTCAAGAAGCAAGTCTCGGACAACACAATGTTAGAGATATCAACAATATGCCAAGGTGCTATTGGTGTCAACAAACATTTCATTCCATTTTGATTTCACATGTGTGAGCAACTAAATTGCTAAATGGTCTTTATTGCTATATTTTGCCTCTATTAAAAGTATTAGGAAAATATTTTAAGTTGTTTATTGACTTTTAATTATACTTCGATTCTTTTGAATTACGTATGGAACTTGATATGCCATAATATCTATTTTATGTTGTAGAAAGACCAATGTTGAAAAAATCGCTAGGCGCCCTCTAGGCGCCTGGGGACCGCCTAGGGCGCCTAGAGCGCCTAGGCGGGCGCCTAGAACGCCTAGGCGGGCGCCTAGAGCGCCTAGCGCCTAGGCGCGATTTTTGCAACAGTGAGAAAGACAACATTTGGATGCATTAATTAGTTTAGTTATCTCATATCTGCAGTGCATCATGGTTGTCATGTATTTATCGTGTATTTTTTTTATGTTTTATTTTATTTTATTTTATGTTTTATTGGTAAAGAGGCGCATATTAAATTACACAAAGTATGAGATGCTGAATAAAGCTTTGGAGGCATTTGGTGATCTTGGAGATGATGAGGAACTAGGACCTGCTGACTGGCCTACTGTTAAAAGATATATACATGCCTA
Source organism: Ipomoea purpurea (assembly GCA_009835305.1). NCBI lineage: Eukaryota > Viridiplantae > Streptophyta > Magnoliopsida > Solanales > Convolvulaceae > Ipomoea > Ipomoea purpurea. Next base: position 4,114 of record VALG01013604.1, read on the forward strand.
AATGATTTAGAGGGTGAAAGAGTGATCCTCATTCTTCATCTGGAAATGATGAATACCCTGCATCATATGAATTTGAAAGACATTCGGATTCGCTTCTTGAATGGTAAGAACTTGTCTTCATTTTCATTTAAAATTTTGAATATTCGAAATTAGATTTCACCAACCTGACCTATTATTGTCATTTATCATTAACATTTGTATATTTAAATGAAAAAACAATTGGATTTCAAATAACTTTGTATTTTCTTGGAAAATTATATGGAAAATAAATGTTGATGAACTGATGAACAAGTTTTGTTTTTTAATGGAAACTGAAAACTTAGAAAACCGTGGGAAAAGTAATCAGAAAGATAGAAAATAGAAAATTGAACTAAATGGATCTAAACTGTTTCTTTTGTTTCTTGTTATTTTTAATTGTATTGATGTACTGTTATATAAGTTGGATTAAACATTTCAAATATCCAAAAAGGAGTACACCACATAAATTGTGTTACCAAAAAAACTTTATTGATGTATCAAAATATATCTATAATACCTTACGCGCGCACACATACACAAACTCATAAAGGTATTGGTGGTACTGGCCAATAATTGAATTCTACTGGAGTTAAGGATACATTCAACACTTCTCATGTCGCAGTATATATATTGATCATGCTAACTTGTTACAAATATAGTCAGTCGTATTTCTGTTAGTCTCCAGTTGGTATTTATAATGTAGAAATCAATTCCAACTGAATCATTTCTCGTATGAAATGACAATTCACCCCAGCACTTTGGAGCTAAGTGTCCACATACACACAATATCCTATAATAGATCTTTTATCACTTAGTGAACTGGCTCAATTTATATAAATAACACTTAAATACCTTTATGTCCATGATTAGCATGCATGGTCCCTTTTCCTGATGTATTCTTGTTTCATAATGTTTTTGAGTCAAGCAATCCAATATCCTTAACCAAATCTAGCACATTCTGTTTTTTGTGAGAGAAATATACCCCTCCAATAAATACTTTATGTTAATATTTAAGGGAGAAGCTTACTGTTTAACTTACTGCATTTCTGATGATTTACTGAAGTCTGAGACTGTTCAATGTATAGGTACAAGGAAGGCTCCATAGCCACAAACTAACCCACTAGAACCTCTAACAAACCTCAATAGTCTAACTAACTCAAATTATTCTAACACTCCCCCTCAAGCTAGAGTATATATATTGATCATGCCCAGCTTGTTACAAATATATTTAACCATGCCCTTGCTAAGCCCTTTAGTAAACAAATCAGCTAGTTGATCGCCACTGCGAACATGAGCCATAGAAAGTAATCTTTGTTGAACTTTTCACGCACAAAATGACAATTTACCTCAATATGCTTGGTCCGCTCATGAAACACCGGATTATTCGAGATGTGTATAGTCGCTTGATTATCACACCATAGATGTATGGGCTTCACCACCTCACTCCAACCTCCTTAAGAATATTGTGCACCCAAGTTATCTCACATGCACATGAGCCATCGCCCTATACTCGGATTCTACACTGGATCGAGCCACAACAGTTTGTTTGTTGCTTCTCCAAGAAACAATTACCTCCTACGAACCACAATACCCCGTCATAGACCTGTCACTCAACGAATCTGCCAATTAGCATCAGAAAATGCCTCAACACTTATATTCCATGATCAGCATATAAAATACCTTTCCCGGGCGGATTCTTGAGATACTTTACAATTTGAACTGCACCCCCAATGGGTTGGGTAGGTTTGCATGAACGGACTCACCACACTCGGGAGAATCAAGGCCTCCCCTCACCAGCTACAAGTCTAACACCTTGCTCCATAGGTGAGAGGGATATGCTCTAGAGAAGAGAAGAAGTTTACTGGGTTGCGTGGCGCATGGAGGCGCGTGAGGTGGCAGGTGCTGGTCGAAATTTTATTGAAGTTGACTGCCATTTTATACGGGAAAAGTGAGCAAGGACTAATATCACTTACACACGTTCGAGCGGTGACACTGGCTGACATATTCACGAAAGGGTTGTGTAAGAATCGGTTTCATATATATGTAGCAAGTTGGCATGTTTGATATCTATGCTCCAACTTGAGGGGGAGTGTTAGTAGGTTGTTAGAGGAAGTCTCCAAACTACCCATTTGAATTTTGAAATAGTGGTTAGGAGTTTCCCTTAGCTTGTATATAAGCATAGGCTTCCTGTACTCAATCAATGAGTTCATTATCGCAATACATATATAACACCCTTCCTTTTAGAGTTCAACATGAAGTCTTAATATGTATAGTTCATGGGTAGAAGATTATCATTATTTTCTATTATAAATACCTCATGTACTTGAAATCCTTGTGCATGCAAGAATAAAGTTATTGTGAGTTATCTTTCGAATTCCTTTCTATTTAGAGTAATACTTTATAGTTTTACTTTGCATTCCAACAAAACTATGCCGAATAATATAGTTATTATTATCTACATTTCTGTTACTATAACTGAGAGACTTTCATTGCTAGGTGTTCAAGCTGCTTACTGGGGAATGCTCAATGAGGGAAGGATAACACAAAACACTGCAAACATTCTAATGCAAATCTGTTGAGGAAGCAATTGACTTGGTACCTCATGTGGCTTTGTGTGATTGGAAAGGCCTAAGAGCTTATGTGAATATTCCAAATTATTACAAGTTTCTTCATACAAGCATTGTCCCTCAAAAGCTTATCATGTACTTCACTGTTGAGAGATTAGAATCTGCGTGCTACATTTGTGCTGCTTTCTCCGGGCCCAGGATTGCACGCCAACAGCTAAATGACTTTATCGGTGAGTGCTCTATATTAAGTTCAAAAAATATGACTTTATTGGTGAGTTTTTTATATTGAGTACAAAAAAATATTTCTTATCTTTACTTTCCCTGCAAAGTACTGAAATTGTTTCATTGAAGTGAACAATAGACCCAACTTTTTTTTTTCTTGCTAGGGTGAAAGCTTGTTCCCCTGGTTGTAAATGACATGGTTCTTGATAATGTTTATGAAAGTTGGATGACGAAACTAATATGGCCTTTCTTTAGATTGGGCTTTATCTATTTTATCCTTCTTTAACTCTATTAAGAATGTGGAAATTATCTACACTGTTTGAAGGCTTATGTGTGCATTGATTGTACATCACATGTTCATATATAAACATACACACTATATATAGATTGATAAAAAAAATGGACAACCATATCTGGAAACATACTTTTGGTGCAGAAATTTTGAAATTCAAGTGAAATTAGTTTTAATTAATCTGCTGGTTATATATAATTTGTTTTGGTCATGCTTTCAATACATGGCAATAGATGCTAGAAAGCTGATGATGTTTCCCTGCATCTGTCTGTTCATCACTGACAAAAATATTGTTGTAAGCAGTTTGCTTATTGTGATAACCTTTCCATTTTATGGAGTTATGGCTCAAGCAACCTAGTTAAGTAAAGAAGATGAAAGGTTCTCCACAAATGCAAGTAAGACAGGAGCTTTTCTCTTTTCTATTAGGAGTAGAACATTTAGAAACCATTCTTTTTGTAAGAGCACTATTTTAACTAGCTATACTTAGTCTATATTGAAGTATGTGTTGAAACCCTAAGCTTGTTAGGAATGGGCCCATTAGATTATAGTTTATTCCTATATAAATAGTTCGTACCTGTACAATTTCTAGATTGAATAAGATGAATCCTTTCATTCTTTCACATCATTTAACAGTATGCATTTCATAAGTTCATCTCAAATAAAAGTTTAAATTGTTAGCTATGATACATATTTATTTACTTTTATATTTATCCTTAACATGCTCCTGCATGATGCATACCTTCTAGGGTGGAACGTAGAAGAAACTTACAAAGGGGAATCGCGCTAGTCTCTCGCAAATCCAAAGAGAGAAATATTACCTAATTAAGGTGTGAGAACTTGTCCCAATGACACCAGTAGTAGGTTTCCACTAATCCACCTAGAAAACACATGAAGAAGAATCTAACAAGTGTATTAGTTTCCATGGGGTTCTAATTTATGTGTTAGAGGATATTGAGGGAGGTTGAGAGAATAGCTCTCACTCCTCTCAGCTACTCATTTGAATTTGAAATGAGTGTTTGAGAGCTTGGTTAATCCTACTACTAGCTTGTATAAATAGGCGCCCATGATCCTTCTTTCATTTAAGATAAAAAGGTGGATTCCAACAACAAAATTGCTTCTACAACTATGAAAGGGAATTTTATAGACCTCAACTAATGAAATTTGAATCGTAGGGCTATGAGAATCTCTTTTGTTGAACGACTTTTGTATTGAATGTACCCTTATGAGTCTCTAAAATTTCTTTTAGTCAATGACCAATGCTCCAGTTGGTCATATATAGGAAAAGAATTGCAATAGCTAAATGATGGTGTGCAATATTGGTGAGTGGAAATTTTTGGTTAAGATTAATTTAGGTGGCATGGGTAAAGATGGTCATTTAATAGAAACATGTCCAACAGAACCTAATGAGGCTCAAGAGTTGGAAAAATGATGATAAAATTTTGTTATCCCGAATAATTAATTGCATTGATAGGAAGATGATATTATCTATACAACATTGTAAGACTGTTAAAGATGTATGGGAGTTAGTGGATAAGTGGTTTAGTGGGGCAAACAATATGAGAAAGTTGTATCAATTTTCTCAAGATGTTTATTGTCCCTCTCAGAAAGCTCAAAAAGGACGAGACATCAGCAACTATTATTATGACTTTTAAAAATGTGAGAGAAGTGTTGTGTGTTGCTATGCCGATTACGAATCATGTGGAAAAGGTGAAAAAACAGCGTGACATTGCTTGTGTTTAGTTGGATTCGGGTTTAGATAGAGAATATGATATTCTTAGATCTAAATTACTTGGGAATAAAGAATTGGAAACGTAAGATCAAGTCTTTTCCATGGTCCAAAGGCTAAAATACATCAAGGAACACTAATGGTGATGATATCTCAGAGAGACATGTTTTTCTGTCCCAGGGGAATAGTGTTGAGGAAAAAGCCCTCTAGTCACAAGAAAATAATGGTGGTGAGAGTACTAGTAGTAGAGGTGGTCTAGAAACTCATGATAACTCTCAAAGAGAGAAATACAAGAGTCTTAAATATTATTAATCCTCAAAAGGTTCCCATTAAATACAATGGTTAAGGGTATTTATAGGTTAAGGACATACATGAGTTAGGAAATCTAGAACTAGCTAATTATTAAAATTCTAATATTAATAAATTTGAAAATATAATAAGAGAACTCTAAATATAAAATATAATTTTGTGCAAGACTCCTCTTGTTAAGGAAATTCCTAATTTGAGTAGAGGAAACATCATTTTCCTTCTAGGAGGCTCACTGTGCATGACCAATAACTTTGCCCATTTTACACCATAATGCAGACTAAATTTGATGATTCTCAAAATACAGAAGTGGTCTCTTAGAGTAGTTTATGCAAGGGTATATAGTCTGATGATGCTTAACTGTGCAAAGGGAAGCATTTGAGTGGTCTCTAATCTCTTAGAGTATATAGTCTTACAAGTGCATGCTCATTTTATTGTCTTTTAACTTCAGGAGAAAGTGAAATTGCATCTGTGGTGATAAATGAAAGTGAGGAAGAAGGAGAGGAAGCAAGGAAATTTCTTGAAGAAGTGCGTGTCACGTTTCCTCAGGTTAGTGAAACATGCAGCATATGTTTTTTGTTGGATTATGGGTACTTATTCTCATGACAAAGAAAATTTTAAAATATCTAATGAGCCTTGAATATTGCTATAAATTTAATTCCATTGGCTGTCTGAATTCTTGGACTACCGAGTCATTTTCTAAACTTAGCAATCGGTATTAGTTTTAAATGCTATGTGGCACAATTTTATGTTGTCAATGTAACATTTGTATTTATTTATTTGTATTTATCATTCTTTTGAGCTTTTCAAGCTTTTTAGAAGGTTTGCCTATTCAGATTCTCTGTACTTGTGCTTTGTGATTTTTTTTTTTATTTTTATTTTTTGTAGTCTTAAAGCATTTTAAATGTGCTCAGGTTCTCCGTGTTGTCAAAACCAGACAAGCAACTTATGCTGTTTTGAATCAATTGAGTCATTATGTGCATAATCTTGAAGAGATTGGTCTATTAGAAGAAAAGGAGATGATTCATCTTCATGATGCTGTACAGGTAATTTCTCTTTTATGATATTTCATTCTGTATGTTTTTTTTTTCCCTAATTGCTATCTTTGAAATTCATGCAGACTGACCTGAAGAAGCTCTTGAGGAATCCCCCTGTAGTAAAAATTCCAAAAGTTCGTGATTTGATAAGTACAAATCCTTTCCTAGGAGCTCTTCCTTCCACAGTGCGGGAGACACTAGTTGGCTCTACTAAAGAAATTATGAAGTTACGTGGTACTACACTTTATAGAGAAGGAGACAAGCCAACTTGTGTTTGGCTTATTTCAAATGGAGTAGTGAAGGTAATGAGATGTTTTGTAAGACGAACAGTTTCGATAGTCAACACATCTAATAACTTACAATATCTGTTTTTGATAGTGGACAAGTCAGCTTACAAGCAATAAGCAACTGCTGCATCCCACATTTACACATGGAAGTACATTGGGATTGTATGAAGTTCTTGTTGGAAAGCCATACATCTGCGATATTATCACTGATTCAGTGGTTCTCTGTTTTTCTGTTGAAACTGAAAAGTTACTTTCTGTGCTTAGATCAGATCCTGCAATAGAAGATTTCTTTTGGCAGGTACAGTATTGATTGTTGTTTTTAGCTATTTCAGCAACAATAGTGTGTTAGCTTCAATTTATATGGTGAAGGACATACATAATTTCCTGTTTTCTTAGGTTTGTACAAGAGATTAACTGATTAATTAGGAAACTAGTAAAAGGAATTAGATAATTATACTTGGAACATATGTTCACAACTAACTACCAAATATGCATAAACTTATTTTAACTGCTTTGGGTTTCTTATTGTTTTATCATGGATGGTGATAAATCTCATTAAATAGGTCCTGGAAGATTCACGTAGAAAAGGGGATTCGGGACAGTAACAACAAAACGATTAACATAATAGAGGCATGAAAAGAATGTATGTAGGAACCTCACTATTGCACAGTTTCTGTAGGACTTATTATCGTGTAGCCAATTTGCACACTATCTCCTATTTAGCCTCTGTAGGTTGTGTTAACTCTACAAGGTTGGAACATCTATATGTTCCAACATGAGGCCATGAGGTAGAGCATTGTAATATAGAAAACTTAGTGTAACCCTATCATAGCCCTAAGTTCAGGCCATGGTGTTCCTACATAAGCATGTTATCAGTATCAAATGTATACATTACAATATTTCTAATATAATCAATATACACTAATTTCACTGGTTTTCGAATTTTGTATATTAGCTCTTGCCTTACTATTCACCATCTATTAGACCGTCTTAAACCCTAATATAATTAAAAAAAATCCCTAAATTTCTCTTGTTAATCGGTGTTACTGTTTCGGTGATTTGGCCTTCTTTCACTTCTGGCTAGCTTGCAAAAACTGGCCTCATGCCAAGGAAGCACCCCCAAGTGTTGCTTGGCCAAGGTGTCCCTTTGGTTTTTCACTCAAATCACATTTTGCAATAATTCAATAGTGTCACAGTTAGCACTGTTAGATTCCTCTCTTCCAAAGACCTATGCCTAAAAATTTGGCCAGTGTGTGCCCCACACACCACCATGCTGACATGCTCCAATGAGTCTCCCTCGTGCAGGTGCGTGAACCACCTGATGACCTCTGGTGAAAATCTTCAGATCTCATTTTCAGTTGTTTGAAGGTTTTGCAACTACAATAATTTCTGCATGTACCTCACAAGCCACTGTCCTTAAACAGAAGCTTTGCTTTATCATTCTTGTGTTTATATCTTGAGATTATGAGTCCAGCATGCCATGCTTACTTCACAAGAATGCTCAGTTTTGACAGTGTCGTGTTTATTTTCGGAGGCTGTTTGATTCCGACCATGTTCTGACTATTTCCCAATTGGGCTTCCCTACTCCAACTATGTTGTGACTATTTCCCAATTTTGACACTGCCATGTTTACTTTCAGAGGCCATTTGATTCTGACTATGCTGTAACTATTTCTCAACTTTCAAGTGAGGGTGGAGTGTTGTTTGCATTTACAAGCCTATAATATCTATTTGTTCCAGCTGGAGGAGTGTTGAATATAGAAACTTTAGTGTAATCGTATCATGGCCCTAGGTGTTGCTCATCATGTGGCCCATGGTGTTCCTATATAAGTATGTGTATCTATATCAAATGTATAATCAAGATACTCTGTTTTCTTTGGTTTTCATACATTAGTCTCTGCCTTACTGACTAGTGTTGGCTAATTGCAACCTGCCATACCTTCGATCTCTTTATTTCAATAACCTCTATGCTAAACTCCCTATTTAAATTGTAGTAGGTTGCCTTACCAATTGTTATACCATGGACCAGGGTTCATATTGCATTGTGAACTCTGATACAAAAAATTTTGTACCTTCGGTTAACACATTCTGTACCTACAGTTAACAGTTTTTGTACATGTAAACAAATAACTTGATAATTGTTGACACACAATATGATAGCTACAGGTACAGAAACTATCAACTGCAGGTCTTGATAATTGCTGACACATCCATATTGTAGTTGTCCATTTGGTTTTGGGCTGGCTTAAACTTCCTGGCTTGGTTTTGTTTCTCTTCTTCATTTAGTCATCTATTTCACTTTGGCCAAATAGTCATTTTGGTTTGATCTATATCAGATGGAAACTCAACTCAAGGGCTATTAACCTCAAATTAGTGTGCTATTATATAGTATATAGTAATCTCATTCTGAATTAATGGATCACTAAAGTAGTCTCCTTTTTGCAGGAAAGTGTGATTGTTCTTGCCAAAGTCTTGCTTCCTCAAGTCTTTGAGAACATGGGAATGCCGGACTTAAGAGCTCTTGTTGCAGAAAGATCCACCATGAGTACATACATAGAGGGGAAAGTTTTGAATTGCCTCATCATTCTATTGGTTTCCTATTAGAAGGGTTTGTGAAAGGTCAGGATGCAGGGGAGTTTGTTACCTCTCCTGCAGCATTATTGCCTTCACGCATGGATCAAAGTTCCAGGAATTCGGAAATGTCAGGTACGGAGTATTATTTTCCTTCATAAAAATCTCCATGGCAGAATTTCCTGCTGTCATGGCTTTTTTTCCCCATTTATACTTGTTAACTATTTCCACCTTGTTGCCATATCCTCTTTTTGGTGCCCTTTTCTGTAAGATACATGAGTAGATGGGTTGCTGTGATGAACTAGGGGCTCAAACAGAATTATTAATTATAGGTGGAGAGTGGGACTGAGATTTGCAGAAAGAAAGGGAAGAACAGAATTGCAGCTAATATATTATGAACTATCATTTCAAGATCAAGAAAAAGATTTCTTTTAGGCTCTCTTTCTACACTTTTACTCTCAGAGTCTTTGATTTGGTTGAGGAAAGTTTGATTTAAGTTAGCATTTTTTTTTTTACTAATTCATACTCAAAAGTTATGGCTTTGAAGCAATCTCAACCCAACTATTCTTCCTTATTCTGCTACAAATTAAAATAGGTTCCAGAGCAGGCAGTTTTTCTCATCAAGCACGGTGGTATCAAGTTGAGACAAGAGCTAGGGTGATGATGTTTGATATTGGAGCATTTGAAGCAGACAGAAGCCTCCGTAGAAGGTCATCTTCATTTATGTTATATCCAACCGAGCACCACTCAAGATCGCTTAGTAGAGAGCATGGGAGCCTAATGAGTTGGCCTGAACATTCTTCTATGTTCAGAGGACATCACAATCTAGAAGGCACTAATCAACAGGAAAACAGTTTGTCCACTCGGGCAATGCAACTAAGCATTTTTGGTAGCAAGGTCAGTTATAATTGGATTTTCCTTGGTGCCATAATATTTAACATGAAATGTGTTGCCAACTTATTACAATCATTGTTTTAACTATATACTACTCAGTTGGGGTGTTCATGGATCCATCAAATCTGCTCCCATATAAACCGCATCTGCCAATAGTGGCAAAATCATATATATATATATATATATATATATATATATATATATATATATATTATAGGGGAAAAAGTGGAGTTCTTTTTAAAAATATTGAAAATTTGAAAGTTCTCAATAATTATAAAATTGATTACGTATTTATTACTAAAATCCTCAACCATTGATGAACCCTAATGGACTGTTCAGATCAGATTTACTATAATCTATTGGATAATTTCATAATGGTTTTGTTAGATTGTCAACTGGCTGATTCTTTAATCACTACGTTTTTGTTTGACTATAAAGGAGTTTCAATGAATTGAACTATTCTAGCTATTATAATTTTGATGAATAAAAAGTTTACTTACAAATGGCTTATACTTCCGAAGAAGGCAAATTTTACCGTGGACCATGGTCCATGGTGCATGTAGTAGTGTGGTCTATGAAGTATCATTTTAATTACTTTTTAGTTTATTTGACAATATGCTATGTTTTTCAGTTTCATTTTCCACACATTAGTTTCATTATAGCAATGCCAAAGTATCATTTTAATTCTACTACAGTTATCATTTGACGAAGGGTATTGGGAATGGAGGAAAAAAAATGGTTCAACAACTAATGTGTTAAGTTTGCATTATTCCTATCCTCCACCCCATTGTGAGCTAGTTATGTGTTGACATTGCTGTATCTGTTAATTTTATTAGCAGGTGAACAACACCAAAGGGCGTTTTCCAAGTTTTACAAGAAATAACAAAATCAAACCTTCTCTAAGTCGTTCATTCCAAGTATTCCATCAATTATGCTCGACCTCTTGTTTCTGCAAGATCAGAGGGATCTTGCACCATGTCCAAGCATGCTGAAGCTCAAGGATACAAGAAAGAACACAGTGTAACCGAACGTCCAGTGCGTGAGGGTAGAGGTGAATCAAGTGACGAATCGGGTTGTGAGGATGAGCACATTGTGAGAATTGACTCACCAAGCACACTGTCTTTCGCTAGGCTACTTGAAGCTTTGTAGTCCTTTGAAATTGGTTGTATTTGTGTATTCACTTGCATAGAAAATATAGAATAATGCTGTAAAATTCATAAATTATGTCATGTTAGGAGAGTAAGAGTCGTGGGTGAACACTACAATAATTGCCTCAGTTGTAAAACAACACTTGTTCAATTGGGTGGGTAGTAGTGGAATGTGTTAATTCTCATTTTGGTCTCTCAATTGCTACGTTTCCTCAATTTTCATCTGAGCTAGAAATCAACTAAAGTTTTTAGATCTCGATTAGTAAAATTGTGTTAGATTTAATCATAGGATTTACCATATTACTATATCCGTCTTAAATTTTGCTAAAGATGCCAGTTTCGATATGGTTGGAGATGAGTCTAATTGAAAAACGCAATAGCTGATTCACTAAAATTGATACTTCGTAATAATTAAACTCATCTGTTTTTAAGAAATTATTTCATACCACGGTGTTTTATAATCATCAAGTGCACTACACTTGGGAAGTGCATTATGGATGAGAAACATATTATGGTCGGGAAATTCGCTAGTGAGCTCCGTAGGTAAATGGGGTTGCCTTTAAACCTATCAATATGCTCGGGAAGTAACCCGATCGGGCTCACGATGCCCGCGCTAGGGACGCAACCAAACCGTACTTATCGTAACGGTGGTCGTTTGTCTACACTGTAGGGCTTTGGAGACTATAAGGTCTGAACTTACCGATCAAGAGATCGATCCTCGATGCAATGAAGAGATTAAATGTTACCGATCAAGTGATTGTTCTTTCTAACATGATCTAGCGGTCCTAGCAATTGGATTGCAGGGTGTTGGAAGAAGTGGGTTTGGTTGGTATCTGGTTGGGCTGGAATCTGCTTGGCTCATTCTGTTTGAGTAGGTAGGTTCTGGGTTAGTTTGGGTTCTCTGGTTATTGAATGGGGTTCTTTGGGTGTTATAGGATGGTCTTGTGGTGTTAAGGGAGGTGTTTTTGGTAGGTTCACTCACTCTCAGCCCCTTTTCAAACTGCCTTGCCAGCCAGATTGCATCCTCCAAATTCTCAGGCTTAGAAGTCCTTACAAAGCACCTAAGTTGCTGTTTTAATCTCACTACAAAGCTATCCAGGAAATACTGATCAGTTAGGGTGGGATAGCTCTGCAATAACAAGCCTTTGTACTCTTCATATTTGTCAGAGAATTCCACCACACTTCCCCACTGCTTGAAGTTGGAGAACTCCTCCATTACATCCACATGGCTGTCACAGAACCTCTTGCATATAACCCTGGCAAAAAGGGTCAACTAGAAGCCTTCCCTTAAGCCATTAAGGTAAGTTTCATACCAAAGGGCTGCCTTTCCAGTCAGATTAACACACAATACATGCATAACTTCATCTCTGGGAATTCTAGCTAGCATAAAAAATCTTTCACACCTCACCACACACAGCCTTGGGTTATCATAATCAAAACAGGAAATTCATGCTTATACCTCATTGTTTGTTCCCCAGCTTGAATGTTTAGTCCAGGCTTGGCATTGAGATGGACTATCATTGGCATCCAAGGTCTTTCAGCTCTCAGGGGGTGCACATGAGGTCCATACTGATTCTCTCCAAGTCCTTCCTCATCATCAGACACCTCATGTGGCTCAGTGTGGCCATCTACTGCAGGCTCCTTTCCAGGCCTCCTGCCAAGATCAGATCCCTCCTCTCCTGGGCTGGCATGGGAAGTTTGAGCCTGACCTTGGACTGAAGAAGGCTCAGGAGCTGGGGGAGGTCTATTGAGCCTTAGGGAGTTCCATGATCTCATCCTTCCAAGCCTGCATATTATCCTTCAGCTCCTAGTTACTGTCTCTCATTTCCTGCCTGGCCTCAGTAAGGCTACAACTATTTTCCATAACAATAGCTTCCAGTTTGGATATTCTCTCCTCCATGGCGGCTGATGCTGTAGTAACCATGGTGGGCTCTGATACCAGTTGTTACAACCGTGCAAGTAAGCTCCAATAATAGAACAGAAAGGGGGTAAAGGGGAAGAAGAAGAAGAGATCTAGGGTTTGAGAGAAAAAGGGTTAAGGATTTAATTCAGAAATTGTTTTAAAATCCAAGATGAAAAACCAAAAATTATCCAAGCAGTAAATAGGAAAAACTATGCTGGAAGAAAACAAGAGAATCTTCAACAAACTCCACGATTCTCGCTGCCTCTTCATCATACGACATCGTCTGAGGAGTAAGTGCAACTGCTTCCAACGGTCTTCTGCAACGACGTCGTTCCGGCTTCTTACTACAACGGTTTCAACTGCTCCCTTCAAACGCTGCCGTTTAATTAAGTGACCGGTTTAATTATCCTGGTTATATACAGTGCCGTTTTGGTCCTCCGACTTCCCTCCACACATAGCTGATGAGATTGAATCTTCTCCTGACCATCCATCCTTATATCCTCATTCCATTCTTCTTCTCTAACATGCAAGGACATAACACAGGATAAGAAAGAATGCATGAGAGTATATGGAAGGGAATCAAAAAGTAAAAGTTAGCGAAGGCAGGCTCTGGATAATTCTCAAAAGCCAGGTGTGTGATGTTGATTGAAATAATATGCATGAAGTAAGTGCATGGCGGAATAGTGCAATTTGCACAATCAAAATCATATTCAGAATGAAATTAAAATTTGGATTGGCAAATTGGGGTGCCATTGTGAGGTATGATCGAGAGATCATACAGTCATTAAAACCAGTGTACACAAGCGAAGGAATTGAAATCGTCAATTAGGAGATATTGCTAGGCGCACAACATTCGCTGGTAATTTTTAAAAATTTCCATATGAGATCACCTTTCCAAAGAATTTTCGATACTCAAAGTATGATAGTAGTATGATAAAAGGGAAACGAGTAGTCACTGGCTCGTTTTCTGACTGAGGGACTGGCGACAAAAATTAATGATTAAAGCAAGGTGACATGCACATGTTAGGTTCGTGGCAAGATGGAAATTGTTCTAGCTTAAAAATGTTTGGTGCAAACATGACACAAGGGCAAGCCATCAGTACATACCAAAATATTTTGGTAAGACACTATTAGTATGTCAACGTAACGTCTTTGGAGGGGTCAAAACTCACATCATCATAGTCGGTCTAGCCAGCGCAAAATGGTACTTGAAATCATTAGGTTTAGCCAATGCCAAATGGTACTTGACATCAAATAAAGGGTTTAGGGCGAATCCTAAGTAGGTGTTCAGGGTGAACCCTACTCATACATCTAAATCAAGGTCCAGCACGGATGGCCGGCGGGTGGTCCTCCACCCGCCGCCCACCCGTTGGAATGTGGTGGCGTGGCGAGTCATTTTCCCCCGTTTGTTGTTTTTCCATGTCTAGTTGTGTCCCGTTGTACCCCATTTGATGTTTATGAGTCTCCGTATGATGTTTTGAGTACCTTTTCTAGGAATTTATGTGTAGTGCATATCGTTGCTATATTATCTTGGTTGTTATTGTTGATTATATGTTGATTGATTGAATGATGAATGGGTACCGTGATCATTGCGCAATGATGGTTGAGATTGATGATAATGAGATTGTGATTGGTGTAATGAATTGTTGGCGGAGAGCACAACGAGTGCTTGGTTATCGTGCTGAAGGCACGGACCACCCCTTAGACTTGCTTGCTAAAGGCTTGGGGTCGGTGTATAAGTACCGGGGTGTCATGTCAGAGCTATATGCGCTGACCCCTTGATAGTGGTGCTAGAGGCACGGATCATGCGAATGACACTTCGGTGCTACCATGTTGGTGGACTTGTTGGTGGTTTCGGTGTGGGCATGTAGTTGCTCTGGAGGATTAAGGGAGGCGATAAAAGGGTGGCTTGGAGGTACAGGTTGGAACTGATATAAGGATGGAGAGGAGTAAAGGTTGGAACTTGGTATAAGGTTGGAAGGTGATTGTGTGTTGATTATTACTTGCTAATTGATTGTCATTGGATCCCATCATTACTACACAGCAGGCTTTTAACGTCGGCTAAATAGAGCTTTTAACGTCGGCTAAGTTCGAAAGTTGTTCTAGGCGACGTTGTATATATTATCTATAACGCCGCAATTTAAATAGCCGACGTTATATATTTTTTAAATTTAATTAATAAATACCTACAACGTCGGCTAATAGCAATAAGCCGAGTTGTAAGTATTTTTAAAAAATATTATACAACGTCGGCTAATAGCAATTAGCCGACGTTGTAGGTATTTTTTTTAAAATACTATACAACGTCGGCTAATTGCTATTAGCCGACGTTGTAGGTATTTTATTATTTTTATAAATACCTACAACGTCGGCTAATTGGCAATTAGCCGACGTTGTAAACTGTATTTTTTTTTTTAAATATATTCAACGTCGGCTAATACTTATTAGCCGACGTTGTATATATATAATATAATATTTTAATATATAGTTTATTTGTCCATTTATACCAAAAAACATGCTCAAATTACTCATAACCACAACCACAACCTAAACCTGCTCAATTTCTCACAACCACAACCAAAACCTGCTCAATTATTGCACCACAACCACAACAAAATATGTAGAATCTAATGTTTATAATGAAACAAGTAATAAAAGTAATAAATCTCACAATTTGATACTAATTAAAATACAAGTTAACATTATCAAAACCTAATATCAATTTGTTCAATTTACATACTTAATCATACATCAACAAGAAGTCGGCTCATACGTCTCTTACTTGATCAATTTCTTGTTGAGTGTAGCTCGATCCACCAACTCTCTCGACAATCTACAAAGTTGATAATTATTAAATAATTAGTAAGCTAGCATTTTTAAAATTAGAAAGAGAAATGTATTATATTAAATTACATGTCTTATCCATTCCCGCACATGCTTCTTTGGAAAGAATTTCAAGCATGTATTTCATCACATAATATCCACATGCCGTAATTCCAACTTGTAGAGCACACTACATTTGAATTAAATTACATTTAAAATTTTATTTAATAAAAACAATAAATATATGTAGTTTTACAAATGTATAAAATACTTACCAAAACCTTAGTCCATTTTGGTGAACGAGTTGATCCATTGCTTCTCAACAACTTTGTTGAATTGACACACCTAAAATTATAAGAGATTAGTTTACATAAATACTTTATGACATCATGGATACTTTATTAATTATACATATTAATACTTATAAGTTCACATACTTTTCAACAATATCTTTGATGTTATCACGTGGCTGGCCTCCAATTGAATCAAACCAATAGATTTCATTAAGTTGAGCACAAATTGCCATCAACATCCAATATCACTACAAATCAATAATGTATTAGTTGTAAAGTAAATATAATATATATAATAAAGTGTATTATATATAAGTTATTTTATTTGAAACAATTAAAACTTACTTTAAAATATATGGCGCTAGATAGCATTGTTTTTGGCCATATTGCATGATGACGTTGATATACCATGTCCGTTCATCTATAGA
>VALG01013609.1:0-13296 GCA_009835305.1 Ipomoea purpurea
ATGCATATGTATTATTTTTTGTTGTAGTACTAATTTATTTAATTTAATAAAGTAATAAGTGTGCGTACATACTTTTCATCACAATTAATGAAATCAATGATTTTTTTTTTTTAAATTTCATTCCTTGTTGGAGACAATTGTTTTGAGAGTTTGTCCATGACAATTGCTCAATTGATGTCAATAGGGGTGGATAATAAATAATTCAAAATATATGTTAAATAATATTATATAATGATATATTAAAATTAACTTAAATTCTTTAGAAGTTTTCATGCATTAATAAAATTTTGATGTGTAAACTTGTTCAATTGGAGCTAGTAGGATGTTAACATTGTCCAATTGTTTGTAAAATATCCTACCGTTTTAGAGTCACGTGTAATTATATTTATAATTAACAACTTTGTAGTTAGGCCTCGCAGGTCTGACAATAATAAAAACAATTTTGTCCGATAAAAAAAAAATAGTATAATATTTTGTAAAAGTAATGTACAATTGTACCATTATAACAGAAATACAAAAAATATAATACCATAATGACTTAAATCATTCCAATAATGCAAAAACATAATTGAAATATTAAGTTTTTTTTAAAATAATCAAAAAGATTAATTAAACATAAAAATAACTTAACTAATGTTTTTTTTTTAAATAAAAAATTCAAGGAAAATCAAATGATTTTAAAGTAGTTCCTGATTTATGATCGGGCTAATTATTTGACCAAAGTTTATGTTACATTTTATATTATATATATTTTTAATACATTTTAACATATTCATAATATATGTTTAGCAATTATGCCAACTATAATTGGATGGGGTTCGAACCTATGATATTTCTTATATAAATTAATGAGTATCTTAAAGAATAATAAATAGTTAACGGAATATTCCGTTACTAAAGTTTATACTAACGGAATTTAGGGTTATTTAAGGGAAAAATAATATAATAGAGGGTAAATAAGGAAAATCATTGAAAGATACTAAAATCAAAATAATATGAACCATTCATTTTAAGAAACAATAGAACCGACATTTTTTTTTGTTCCAGTTAAGGGGCCTAACATTATTCGCTCTTATTAAAATGCTAGATATATATTATATATATTAATAAAGCCCAAGCAGAGTTAGGCCTATAATGGATTAGAAAAAATGCTTGCGTCAATTTTTTAATCAAATGAATGCCTGCAGGATTGATCAGATTTTAATTTTTCTTAAGACTTCCTAATTTAATCCTTAAATGAATATGATTCTCGTTAATTTTTTCTTTAAATATTATCTTTTCTGTTAATTTTTGTTAGTTCACCGTTAACTTACTCATTGATTTCACTAAGAAGTCTTAGGTTCAAATCAATCCCAATCAAAGTTGGCATAATTAGTACTCTATTTACTATTATTAAATTAAATAATAATTTAGTAGCTACAACCAAAAATAATACATATGCATTTCTTTTTAATTTAGAATTTATGTGTCTACAATGTCTTTATTCAAAAAAAAAAAATTATTCATTATCAATAAATTAAATAAGAGAAATAATTTCATTAGTTATATTGTTTTTATTTTTCTCCAATATAAAAATTCTTTAAATTCAAAATGCATCCAATTGATTATATTCGCCCTACATTGTCCCCTACACATTGTTTTAAAAAAAATAGATATTCATATCAATAAATTAATTAAAGAAATAATTATTATTCATATTGTTTTAATTTCTCCATGTAAAAATTCTTTACATTCAAATCATCAATTGATTATATCCACTACATTGTCTATTATCTTTTTTGTGCACTATTTTTTAATTAAATATAAAAGTTATAATACAAAATAATGCTATATATTTAGAGGAAATCTTTAATTTTGGTCATATGACTATATGGGTTGTTAATTCAGTCCCTGACTTTCAAAATGTATCAATTCTAGTATCTTAACTATGCAGTTTTTCAATTTAGTCACTCCGGCCAATAGTCCGTGTTTCAAATTTCGTCAGTTGAAATTTAATAGTTAAAAAATGCGGGCTATTTTGGTCGTTTTCACGCTCTTTTCTTCTTCTCCGCGAATCCATCTCTTTCTCTCCCGTTTTCGCGCTTCTTTCTCCCTCTAACCCTATTTTTAATATCATCAAGCCTCTTTCCCCATCTTCTTAGTTCCTTGCATTCCACAAAAACGGGAGAAGAAATGATGGACTCGCCTGGGAAGAAGAACAGAGACGTGAAATGATCGAAATACCCTCACTATTTTAACAACTAAAATTTTTCGGCGAAATTTGGCTGGCAATTTGGCCGAAGTGACCAAAATTGACAAAATTACATAGTTAAGGTACTAAATTGACACTTTTAAAAGTCAAGGACCGAAATTAACAAGACCCTATAGTCATATGACCAAAATTGAAATTTCCTCTATATATTTATTTACCAAGTATTTATTAATACCATGAAAAATTTAAAAAAATATAATTAATAAAGTCAATCATATTAACTACTTGAGTTATTTGTTGACAAAGAGAGTATTCAAATCACACAACAAATTGAAGTGAGAACTACCTCGCAATGTCATTGTTTGGCAAATCATCAGTTAGTTCTTCAATATTAGTATATATTTAATACTTTATGCTCTAATTTTTTATTTGTTCTCCCTTATGTCCCATGTTTGGTTTCAACCCTACCTATACAATTATTTTATTAACAATTATAATCAATCTTGACTATATTATCTTGCATTTGTAAACTTAGAATTACCTATTTAAATACACAAATTCAACATTCAATTATCTACGCATGAATAATTCCAATATAATCTTGCCTTGATATACGTTGAAGTACTTAATTTTATTTTTTAAAAAAAATATTGAGCATTATCTCAATCACGCAATGCGCATAAAAAACTAGAATATATGATAAAAGAGGTATTTGACACTTAGCTATTACATGATATATAGCTGATTGTGTTAGTCATTTTGAATAACGGGTAATATTAGCAATTTGTAGAAAAAATGTTTGGTAAATGAGTTGTTTATTATGAGCGGGTAATCAGTAAAATGAATTTAAAGAACATAAATCTATTATTTTATTTATTGAATTATTCTTAAATTAATTTTAGTTTTAGGTATAAATTTTAAAATAAGTTTATTTTTAAATAAAAATAAAAATATTATTGTTATAGTAATTTTCACCATTGTTGTTATTTACTAGTTAACTTTTGGTTTTTCTTTTTATTAAATAAAAATAATTCAATATTAAAAATGTAAATTTGAATAAAATTGAAAAAACATAAACACCTAATAATATAATCAACAACTATTAAAGGCAAATTAGACTTTTAAAAAGAAAATGCAATAAGTTAATACAAAAAGCTACTCCAAGTAGCATTTTCATTTTTAGCGCATCAATAAACTAAACCAAAAAGTTATTTACTGAATACTTATTTTAACTGTTTGACCTAGTCATATAACTAAAGTTGGTTGAAGTCAAAACTTGATTGGTAAGCTGTTTTCCAAACATCCCGAAAATAATTTATCAATAGTTAACACACAAGTCTACAAATGTTTTTCTTTTGGTATATATGAGAAAACCTTACAAGGAGGAGACTACCCTCTTAACATCTGGGTCACAACACATTAGTGAGTTTGCTCGGGATAACCGGACATGAAATTTAAACAAGCTTGAGTTTTTTTACCCACTCAGGCTAGGAATAAGGTTCAAGTCATTCCTATAGCCAACTTTTGTTTGAGTACACGAGTCAAGTCTTTTTCAAGCTCATTTGAGATACAATTCAAACTTCATCTAAAAGGGTATTGTATATATATAGTACGTATCAATGTTGAACAAGTACTTCTTATAATTTTTTCTATCTTCATTTTCCAACTCAAATGGTCTACTTTGAAAATCAATTTCTCAGTATCTATTTTAAACGTACAATATATAGTATATATATATATATTTTATTTACTACAAAGAGTACGAATCCAATTTGGTCGGACCAAATCAAAAGTGGACCCATATATATTTTACAATAAAAATATGCAGTGCAAAGTTACACTGGAAATACTACATGAAAATTATGATGATATTTAATTGCAAAATTACACCATAAATTATGCACCGCGAAGTTACACGAAAAATAATAATTAGGGTTTAATCTCCGACTCGTACATTTATAAGTGTATGTGCATATATGTATTATACGTTTATGTTAGGATGTTTATTTCTATTGATTTTGGAATTGTAGTCTTGGATGGTTCTACTTGTAGTTGACACAAATTATATTTAACTTAGCTCATCTAATATTTGTATTGTTTCATTTTTTTTCAAGAGTAAAAGACATGACAATCTTAACTATATAATATTATATTATATGGTTGATTGTCAACTTTTCTTGACTGCTTCCATATGATATATATTTATCTCGGTACCAATTTTATACTAATGCCAGATTAGGGTTGTCACACTCAACTCTTTGATATTAATATATCTAATCAAGAATTATGAAAAACCAACACACATTTTACACTATGAGACCGACTAATTAAAAAAATAAAAAAATATTTAGTTTAATTCTCGTAATTTGATCTTTTTTCAACTCTAATATCTAATCTTGAAAACCTTTTGATAAGAAATTTATATTGAAGTCGGACGACAAAGCTCCCTCCTTAGATAAAGATGTTTTTTACGCTACTCTCCGGCAAGAACAACTTCTTTCTATTACTTTTTTTTTTTTTGCAAAGTTCGGCCAAGATCGCTTGATAAGCAGCAATATATTAAACGACGCCAACTCCCCATTCCTTTTCTTCTGATCTTTCTTTTTTAAAGTCACGATCAGAATGGAAGGTGATGTTGTTCGCTGGTTCAAGTCCAGCTCGTGACAAGAATTTACCTGATTCATTGAACGCTACCTCTTCGCCTGTGGTCAACTTATCTAAAGATATTTATGTTGGCCCTGTTTGGTAAAATAATTAGCCTATCAGCAAATTTTGACTTATTGATCACTATTAGCTATTTGACTCGGTTAAACAATCAATATGAGTGTTTGATTAATAGCTTTTGTAACAACGTATTGCTCCAAAATGCTAAAATTCAAAAAACAGTTCAAAGTAACGTTTTCGATCAGATTTTTGAGAAAGTCATTTTGTATGTAATCAGCTAACAACTAACAGCTAATTTACCAAACACTTTTCTACAATCAGCTAATGTTATTAACTAGTTAAACTTATTAACCCAATCAACTAATAGCCATTTACTAAACACTTCCATTTGAACATACTCTATATATATTGCCAATCTATTAATTAATACATTTTGCCCCTTAGATTAAGTGTTTACAAATATAATTAAACCCCACCTCCTATCATGAATACTATGTTAAGTTGTCAATCTTGAATTACTTTAAAAAGATGATTGTCAAAAAATGGGTGGTTAGTTGAATGTTATTATTCCTTCCAAATTAAAATATAATTTACAAAGACTAGCTAGTGAGGGTGGCCTACACGTAAATTGAAGCAAATGAGTACAGAAGGTTTGTTTCTTTTATTGTGGTTGGACAGAGGCTTTGGTTCAGAATCCACGTGAGCTGCTCTTTTTATCATTCAATCCATAAAGACAATGGTGGCCAAGATGGGTCCCACACCCAAGTCAAAAAATATAAACATATTAGAAAGGGATATTTTATCAAAGCCAAGTTAGTGTGGGTCCCATCACATTCAAGTAAAATCTTTTTCTTTTGCCTTTGCTGTTGGGGCTTTGGCTAGCTACTTTGGGATTCCCTCCACCTCCTACTCAGTGTCCTCTCACCCTTAATTTGCTTTTTGGGCCTCTCTCTCTTTCTTCATTATATTTTTCTTTGGCCTTCATTATATTTTTAGGGTTTGGTTTTAGGCCGAAACACCAGCTTATGTTTGAATTCAAAATCATATCCCTTTCCATATGCAATATAAAATTCTATTTTACATCACATTTGATTCACGAAATGAATTTTAAAAGAATAAGAGTGCTATTTCATAGGGAATATAATAGGTAAGGAATAGAACATAAGTGTATTCTATTCTTTGGTTCGCTGAAAGATGAATTTTAAGGAAATAAGAGTGCTATTTCATAGGGAATATAATAGGTAAGGAATAGAACATAATTGTACTCTATTCTTTGGTTCGCTGAAAGAACACACACACACATATATATAAGCATGTATGTAACTGGTATTGGGATACAAAAGCTATTTTTGAGAACATGAGAATAGTTAATATCAAGCCCTCCTAAGAATTGTTATATTCCCTGACCCCTGCAATGGGAATAGCTCATTCCTAAGATGCTATTTCCCAGAAAAAAATGGTTGAGATAGGTCTATTCTCAGGAGTGTTATTCTATTTTTGACCTATTCCATGAACCAAAAAAGGATGTTAATGACTTATGTGTTATGTGGAAAAAAAAAAACCAATTGCATGTCTAGCTTTACATAAAAATTTAAGTTTGACTATCGCAAATAACTTAACGTAACTAATGTCGAGAGAAGTTAAAGCAAAAAATTCAAATCTTTATTGACAATATATATGAAGTTTGTACATGTACATTATAAAAAAGGAAGCGTTGAGAGAATGGTCAAATAAATTCTTGAACTATAAACAATAAAGTAATTACTAATTAGGCCATCATCAAACTATTATAAAAGTCTTAATTGAATTAATCCTTTAAATCACAAAAATTATGGAATTGGTTCTTTTAATTATCACATAAACTGTGTTAAAACCAGTAAAACATGACATGGCATTCTATTATGGCACTGATTTACTCTTCTCTCTATTTGTTGGATGATGTGTAAAATATATTTAAATAAATTTATCTTGAAGAGCTACTTTAGGCTATATGGCTATGGAAGAAGAAACCGCCATTCTTCTTCTTCTTCAAGCTTGGAAGAAGAAAGCTACGTATGTCTTCTTCCAAATCAGATTTAGAAAGTTTCATCTCAAAGAAGACACTTAATCTGATCTTCTTCCACATTTGATATGGAAGAATACAAAGCCATCCTTGACCATATTCTTAGCCCGGAGTTCCAGACAAAGATAGCCATGGATAGATTGATGATGAAGACGAGGAAAGGTGAAGATGGTGACTTTTGTTGTTTCACCATGGCTGCCGTTTTCGCCATGATGACAACGTTGGGGCAAATGCCATGGGCAGAATCTTCATCTTAGCGAAGGACACCGATGTTTTGGCAACCGTGTTGCTTTATTTATTTTTTATTTTTTTATCAGATCACGAGTTGTCCTGAGCAGACCCTAATTATAGGAGACATCTGTAAACTCGTATCAGACTTAGACTAATTCAAGTTTGCACCGGACTAGCCGAATTAAGGAACAAAGTGATTACCAAATTATTTTTTCCATATGAGAGGAAAATTTGAACTACCGACCTCTCGTAACCATCGTTATACCTGCACCACAGCGCGCGTAGCACTGTCACTGGGGAAATTATAGAATTTCCGACCACCTGGAAGTGATATTAAATCAAGTCGAAAAGCAAAAAGTGGTCGGAAATAGCAACAAAGTTTTTTTCCGGATACCAAAAGTGATCGGAACAAAGCTTTCGACTTGATTTAAGATCACTTTCAGGTGGTCGGAAAATTCCATAATTCCAACAGTGTTATGTGCACTTGCCCCCCCCCCCCTCCCCCCCAAAACAACGTTCGCGTTTTGGTAAGTTATGTAGGGAGTTGACGTAATTATGTGTATTTGTTTATACAATTATGTACATTTTTATACAATCATGTGCATCTTTTTTTACAATTATGTACTCCGAAATAGGCAATTTATGTGTTTATTATGTTAAGAGTTGATGTTTATTTGTTAAAAGTTTATGTATATTATGTTATGTATATGTTTTATTATGTTATTATTCTTTTTTTTTTTTAAGTATGTGTATTTTGTTATACAATTATGCCCATTCATGTATATAATTATGTGTATTCTGTATAAAATTATGACATTTTTAAACATGAATTTTTTTAAAAAAAAAAAAAAAAAAAAATAACCACCAACACATTGTGCAGGAATTTCAAAAAAAAATAATCTAAAACGACGTCGTTTTGTATCAAGATCACATAATGCAATACGCTGGTGCAGGATATAAATTGCCCTCTCTTAAGGGTGTTGGGGTTATTTATACTGCTTTGGCTTTAAAATTTTTAGATAAAAGGCCACATCAACCCTAATTATCAATTTGGATTCCACAATAGCCATTTTAAACCTATTTATCACACTCCCAGCAAATTTTAACCAATAATAACTTGATGGTCCACCATTTAAATACTTTTTCCCATGTGGTTATATACTTATAATACTTTTCTCCCCATTATTCAAGTGGCTCTTTCTCCCCCCCCCACCCTAAAATGTGAAATGGACATATTCACCCTTAAATAAATATTTAAAATAAATATTTTATTTATTTTTCTTCTCCAACAAATTATTACTATAATTTGGTTCAAACAAAACAGATACTATAGCAACCAAACCAAAAATATTCCAATTACAATTTTAGAATCAAAATGCGATATTTAGAGTTTATTAAAATCACAAATCGGAATGGCCGGTTCATGTTCCAAACTGAAAAAATAAAATATTCATTTATTGTTGAATTTAGAATATTTTAAAATAAAAATAAAATAAAATATTAAAATTAAAGACGGTTCAAAATCGCGAACCGGATCCGGAACTGTCCGGTTCACGGTTCATGATCTAGTTTGTTTTGGTTCATAAATTTAATAAATTGAAATCTAAATATTGGATTCTAGATCTGAATCATAACCGAAAACTTTTAATTGCAATTGCTATAGTGTCCGGTTCAATTCGAACCGAATCGTGGTCATTGCTACATATACACAATAATTTGTCGGAGAAGTAAAATAAATAAAATATTTACTTTAAGAGTAGAAATGTCAATTTAATATATCAGGGAGAAAAACCACCACTTTTAAAATAATTGAAGGGCTAATGTGCTTACATAAATAATTTGAGGGGGAAAAAGTGCTATAAGTATATAATTTAGGGGAAAAAAGTGTCATTTTCCCTTTAAAAATTTTAATTACACTTTTATTTTTAAGTTTGATAAGTTTTTTTTTGAATACTATTGACCCTATTACATTGTAGTATCTGTTCATATACTTTCTCAACCTACTGAAGCCCAACGAGTCAATATCGCCCCATTGAGGCTCAAACCCATGACCTCCCACTTGGGAGAGTCACTTCAAGCCGCTTGACCACAAGGTCTTTGGCAAGTTTGATAAGTTAATTGAACTTATTTTTGATATCCTATTTATATTGATTTTGTTAGTACCTCATTTAGCTTGATGGAATATGATGCTTAAATTAATTAACATATTATTTCTCGGTTTTTTTTATTAAAATGATAAAATATGCACTTTATGACAACCAAGACTATGTGGTTTAATGATACTTGAGTTGGACTTTTATTTGGAAGGTTGTGACTTTGAGCTTCAGTGGAGGCAAACTTATTAGTTTTTTGTGTTTCAGTAGGTTGCGAAAGTATATGAACCATGGTTGCAGTAGGCGCTAGTCGGGCGCCTAGGCGGGCGCCAAAAAAACAGTGGTAGACTTGCAGTTTGCAATTTAATGAGGTTATTTTCAACATTTAATCAAATAACTATCCAATAAATGAATTAATGATAATTCATAAGTCATAACATCAAAACTATGTTTAAAAAAAAAATAATCATATGATATATAAATGAAAAATTAGAAGGTCAGTCGGCGGTTATCTCGGTACTCGAAGAAATTTACGCTACTAGCGTAATTCGGCGAGTATGGCGTTAGGCGGGCCTGTAGGTCTCTTGCGGGAGCCTAGGGAAACGTCACGTCTTAGGGCGCCTATCCTAGCGGTATTTACTCGGTGCCTAGGCGGGATTTCCAACCCTGATATGAACAGATTACTAATTGTTTAATTGTAGTAGCATTAAAAAAAGTTTACACTTATGACAAATTGAGAGTATATTTCTTCTTTTTGTGTTTTACTTGTTAAAATAAACTTATTTTGTACTTTCTGTTTTTTACTTGTAAAATAAGCTTTCCTAGGTTTTCAGACAAATTAAGATTTTTTGAGATGTGAATCCGTTTATGCTAACTTTCTTAATATAACCAAGTGACTTGTAGTTCACTGATATTTGATTGGCTCTTTATGTAGGATGGCTTAGGTCGAGTCTTGGTGAAGGTAGATAGTATATGTGGGTTTTTCTCTTCCTTTGTAATAAAAAAAAAAACTTTTTTAATAAGTTTTTATATAATAACAATATTGTTTTAAGAACATTTAATAATATTCAAAAAAGAATAATATAAGTTTTTTATTTTTTTTAAAGCAAAATACTCCAAAGCAATTCATAATATTTGAATAATGTATAATACGTTATAAACTAACGAATAACAGTAATATGTTCATAAAATGTAAATATGAATAATGTTTAATAGCAACAATGTCGTCATCTATTGTAATCTACGATCAAGTTTAATGTTGAGATAGAAAGTCACTTATTTAGGATAATCTGTGAATTTTAATGAAACAATGTATATTTTATCATAAGTCATCAAACCATCAACCTGTTTTAATGCACAATCAAACTTCTGAACTATTCATATCAGGATCATATTGAAGACCATTGTTAAGTTCTCTTATTGACATTGATTACTTATAAATTTGGAAGCATTAAGCATAATTTGAGCACATATCTCAATACTTTTTTTTATTAGAACTATGTTATCCTATATCATTAGGACTATGTTATTCCATATTAGACCAGGACTATATTATTTGTGTTAGACGAGGATTCTATCTAGTATCTATATATTCGCTCTCTGTACTCTAGACATTATGATTGAATACAACACAATTATATCCTCATTTGATATTCGTTAATCAGGATTTCATGATAATTATTATTGTCGATCCAATTTAAAGGACAAGTCTCGATATTTCAGACAATATCAAAGCAAATTATGTTGGAAAATTAGCTTTAGAATGACATAAAATGACATTTTAAGTGGCTATTTTTGTGTACAATTATCAGTGGGTCCGCTTCCGATTTGGGTCGGGTCAAAGTGGTTTGTTCTTCGTAGTGGACAAAGAGATGATATATTTACGCTCAAAACGGATATGGGCGAATTGAGATTATTGTTTCAATAGACCCTTGAATTTGGGGAAAGAAGGAAATAATTGGCCTTGTCTCACATTTTTTGGAACAAGTTTCCTCCCCTTATATCAAGAGCTTTCAAGTTTGTAGATTTGATAGCATAGAGGCTCTCTCGCTGCGCGCTCGGGGGGGGTGGGGGTGCAAAAAAACTTCCAACTTAGAAGTAAAAGGTTTGAATCAGCCGAGGTCTCGAAGTTCAAAACCGTGGGTGCACGAGAGTGTCCCAACGGTCAAACCTGAGGCAGAATACGTCCCAACTCAGATACTTCTGTGTGCATTAAAACTCTGTTGGGTGCACGAGGTGGGTTCCAACGCAGAGTTAAACTCATTTGTACGGAATTATACTGTTTAATTCCAATTTTAAACTCAGAGTTTAATCCTACTTTAGTGGTGACCGTTACAGGTGTTACACAATGGTTTTAATACCAATTAAATGCCATGTTGAATGTTATCCCTTCCAACGAGCCCTATATAAGAGAGGTAGAAGCACAGCATTTTACACAGTGAGAAACAAAGGAATTCAGTAGCTTTTCATCTCAAAACTCTTTCTACTTCTTCTTTAGCCAACTGGTGTTTCTAAGCCTTGCTTTGTTCGAAGGGTTCCTTGTTCAGGTGCATAAACAAGGAATCGTAGCACGTTTTATCCTGGGAAACCTAGGCTTCAACGCTCCTAGCACTTGTGGGATTAAGCAAGCAGTGACTCTTTCGACGCTAACAGGATCTTGTCAACCCAAGCTGAAATCATGCAACAAGGCAATGGCAGTTGGAATCGTGGCAGTCTACATCGAGGTCATCAGCGTGGTAGAGTTGTTTTAATGAACCTGTCAAATTGTAATGGTTCAGTAACACGGGAGCTAATTGTTTATGTCGCTATGATGAATCGTGTCAAATTTTAAAGGTTTTCGTTCACATGGAGCAATTGTTTTTCCGTTATGATGATCCGCGTCAAATTTGTAAATTATCGGTCACACGGGAGCCAATTGTTTACGGCGATATTCAGTGGCTCTGGGTCTCATTTTTCACCCTCCCCTGGCTCCTCAGGCGAATGTAGCCGTTCTGGTGATGACTCGGTGGTCCACATGAGTGGTTTCTTGATAGCTGGTGCTACCAACCAGTACGCCTGATCCTTCTTTGTTGACCTCTACGATGGTTATGATGGCCCTGAGACTCTGTGTTGGCAGTGGTATAGGTTTGCTTATTGTTAATGTTGGTTCATTCGTTAGCCACTAATTCTAGGTCTTTTAAGTTAAATGATGTTTTGCATGTTCCTGATATTTCTAGTTCATTATTATCTGTCCAGTGTTTTGCCAAAGATAATAATGTTTTCTTTGATTTCACCCACTTTGTTTCTTTGTGAAAGACATTTTGACCAAGAAAGTCCTATTTAAAAGGCATGCATCTGATGGCCTGTACTCCTGGCCTGCATCCTCTCCTGCTCCAACTGCATTCGTTGCTGCGCGTTCCTCTTTTGTCTGGCATATCGGCGTTGGGGCATCCGCACTCTCGAGTCTTATGAAAAATTTTAGAGTCTTCGTCTGTAAGTACTTTTAATTCGAAAGATCTTCCCAATGTTTGTTCCTCTTGTCAATTGGGAAAATTATCTCGTGTTGAAACACTAGTACACCCTTAGATTTAAATTTCTGATATTTGGGCCGCGCCGTTCTTTCTGCAAATGCTTAAATTTTTGGTTGTTTGTGATATTACAAGTATTTATATTATCGATGCGTGAAATCTGATTTATGGCATATTTGAACGTTGTTTTTCTCGCAATTATTTTTTTCATCTGATTTTGGGAGAATATACGAAGCTTTGGTACCCCTTTCTTCATGGTATTGCCACAGGCATCTTCTGCTTATACTATGAACAGAATGGTACGGGGGACGTTAGCATCGCAGTTGTTAGACGACTTCTTAATGATCAAGACTGTTCCTTCCTTGTTTCTGGACTATGCTTTGATCCTGCTTTTATTCATAAACATAATTACCACTCGTGTTTTATCTGATGAGTCCCCAATTTTGTTTGCATGTTCTCCCCCTATCCTCTTTTTGGGTTATTGTTGTTTGTGCTTTCCGTTTTGCGTCCATATAATGAAATGTCATTCTTTCATCTCCGTGTGGTCTT
>VALG01013609.1:13377-31213 GCA_009835305.1 Ipomoea purpurea
GGCCCTATTTGGCAATTGGCTGTTAGCTGAGAACCGTTAGCTGATTGTGTTAGTTAGAGGGTATAACTAGTTGATAATATTATTTGTTGTAGAAAAGTGTTTGGTAAATTAGCAGTTAGTTGATAGTTGTTTGGTATAACTTCTTTTCTCAAAAAGTTAATTAAAAAGTTGCTAGGAGTAATTTTTGAATATTAGCATTTTGGAGTTACAAAAAGTTAATTAACCAAATATTTATATTGATATTTTAACTAAATCAAACAATTAATAGTGGTCATCAAATAAGCCAAAAATTGACTTATAGGCCACTTTTTTTTTTTACCAAACAGGGCCATTATCTTATTTCTTTAATCATTATCTCAAGATTTGGATGGACAGATAACTACTGTTCACTATCTGGTTAATGGTTACGCATGGGAACTATAATGTGAGTTTTTGTTCTGATGATTGTCACCTTGTCCTGTACAAAAAATAATGGACCCAAACTATATATCTTTAATCACAATTAAGATTTCGCATTACTCCATTATCAACATTTTCTCTTTCTTTTTAACCAATAATAATAATAATAATATACAATTAGGACTTCGAATGGGTTTAGGCTTTATTTCAGCATGGTGAATCATCTATGAATTTTGGTTTGAGTTTTCATATATATCAAATAGAATTAATATAACGAGTCTTGGATGAGCTCTGTTCTAAAACAATTTAAGCGACTCAAATCCGTCCAAACTAAGTCTCTTTTAGTAGTAGTTAATATTTTTAACTAAATATTGAAGATCGACTTAAAGATACAAAAGAAATTACAAAATAAAAAGAAAACAAATAAAATAAACAAAGATCATAATATATATATTATATATATATATATATATATATATATATATTATATATAAATAATACATTATGAACATACTATAAAATGAATGGGAATACATGTGATGATGTGCATTTAGTTTAGGATTTTTGGATATTACAACTTATGTTTATAGATATATAGAATAAATATTATAATAAATTTCACTTTTAGTTCACTGACTATTATACATGAATCACATTTGGTCATTGACTAGAACATAGTACGAGATGAATGTTATTAAATATGATGCGTGTATAGTAATATTTATATACATTAAACTTTATTTTTATGAACATTATGAACCTACTATAGAGAGAATGTAAATACATATTATGTATATTTAGTTTAGTGTTTATGAACATTAATCTTTATGTTTATAGACATATAGAACAAATATTATGAGTATAGCACACAATGAATATTACTAAACATGATGTGTTCAAAGTATATTGTATATGAACATTAAACTTTATTTTTATGAACATATAGAATGAATATAATATTATGAACCAATTATAGATGAATGAAAATGTATATAATGTATATTTAGTTTTGTGTTTATTGACACTAAGGTTTGATTTATGGACATATAGAACAAATATTATGAACATAATCTATGATAATGTTATTAATTATGATGTACTAATTGACATACATCGTTTTGGACCAGGATCCACCATGGATGGTGAATGATCCTGGTCCACCATGGAAGCAACATGCATGACCTACATTTACTAATAAAATATATTATCTTGGAAACCTTAAACAATACACATAACCTACACTTACTAATGTTACATTATATTTAGTGTAATAGTTTAGTATATGCAAATTTTAATACTTTTAGACAGTCAAATACAATTATTTGTTGTAATGACCACATTTAATTAAAATTTTCAAATTTAAAATTTGTGTCTAGCAAATCATTTTGCACTCTAACTTTTATATGTCCCTTAGCTTATTTAGCTTACTTATAAATACTCACAAATTAGATTCAGTCTTTGCGATTTTTTTTGGTATAGTTCTCATTGTATGCCTATGGTACTTTTTGTAGTTTGACAAGTGATGGGTGTATAGTCTTTTATTTATTTATTTATTTAATCCCAACACTAAATCATTATAAAGCAAAATTTGATATTAGGTACTATACATACTTTATTATAATAAGATATTGTTAGAATATTATAAAATTTTTCAGTATTTATTTATTTATTTACATTATTTAAATTTGATAAATAATAATAATTATTGAATATATTTTACTAATCCGTACATCACATGGGTGTTATACTAGTTATATATTATAGCAGGTATTATTATAGCTTATATATTTATGTATTATACCAAACATTATATTATTAGCACCCATGTCAATCAACACCATAAATGAAAATTCTAATAATATAATAAAAATAAAAATAATAGAAGTTTCCTTAAAGCTCACGTTGATCAGTCAAAAATCATGCTAAACTAGCGCTGTGGAACACATGAAAAATACTTTGAATAAAATGTATTCAAACAATGTGATAAAATACCTACCATACATATTTATTCATAAATAAACTATTCATTATTAATTATATTTTCATAATAATACTATGAATACAAGATGTACAAATAAGGTGACAAAATGAGTAACGTAACTTATCCAATCATGACGTTTTCACTAGTAATAAATTATTATTTTTAGACCATATCTTTGAGATATTATATTTTGCTTCCCTGTATCCAACAATTTAGATAGACCTAAGTATACTATCAAAAAACTTTTGTATATATTATCTTGTTTCTTTAATCTTGATCTCAAGATTTGGATGGACAGATAACTGTTCAATATCTGGTTATGCATGGGAACTATAATGTGAGTTTTTGCTATTGTATATGAGATTTGTCTCTTGTTTTTGTAGTTGATGATTGTCACTTTGTCCTGTACAAAAAATAATGGAGACCCAAACTATCATTAATCACAATTAAGATTCACATTACTCCATTATCAACATCTTCTCTTTCTTGTTAACAAAAATAAGAAATAAAAATACAAAGGTTATATTCCATCGAAATAAAGAGAAATACAATCTGGTCTGCCCTTAATTGTGCGGGTTCGGTGCAATTGAGGATTAGTTTGAGCACAGACTTAAAGGTGTCTCCTACAATTAGGGCCTGCTTAGGACACCTCATTGCCTTGACCAAAAAGAGAAATACAATTAGGACTTGGCTGAGTTGGTAAAGATCATCCACTTCCTTCGAATGGATTTAGGCTTTATTTCCCCAATCCCAAAGGGCCCCCACACCCCGACCTAACAGAGTATTTGGGAGGATGAAAATCACGGTAACTTAATGATCTAGTAGATAGAGCCAAATGTCGGTGTGCACAAGAAATCTGCCCACTTTTAGTAGTATTGGATGAGCTCTGTTTTGAAACAGTTTAAGCGACTCAAACCCGTCCCACCTAACTCTCTTTTGGTAGTAGCTAATATTTTTTAACCAAATATTGAAGACTTAAAGATACAAAAGAAAATTACAAATAAAAAAGAAAACAAATAAAATAAACAAAGATCATAAACATATTTTATATATATAATGAAAATGGCTAAATCTTTAGGTTGGATTTACCAAGGATTAGTAGAAGAAGAAATAGAAGAAGTACTTGAACTCAAAAGTTGTTCCAAATACTCTGTGCCTAAGTCTTCAAAAACCAATAAATTTTCCACCTTTATTTCCCTATTATGGCAACTCTTTTTGCAGCTTTTCTTCCTGATCGAGTGTTTCTTCTTGAGCGCCATCACCGGAGAACACCCCTCCTCCACCGTGCACCTCAGTTCCCGGAGCGACTCCCGGACTGTATCCACCGGAAAGTTCAAGATCGCCGCCGACCCCCGCATCGAAAACGCCGCTTGGTCATAAGCCAGGGCGGCCGCCTCCGCGCTATCAAACGTCCCCAGCCACACTCTAATCCCGTTCCTAGTCGAATCCCTTATCTCCGCCGCGAACTTCCCCCACGGCCGCCGCCTCACCCCTCGGTACGGCTTCTCCTTCTTCGTTTCCTCCGAGGTCACTTCCTCTTCCTTCACTGTTGTTGTGTCCGATGAATTTGTCTCCGAGTTTTCTCGCGCCGCCTCCGCAAGAACTCCGAAGAGGAGCATTTCCTCGGAGTCGTTCACGTTGAACGGCAGGGACGCGTCGAAACTCCGGTAATCCCACCGGAAACACTCCGGCGATTCGAAAGAGAAGTCTGAACTTTGAACATAGATGGAGGAGGAAGAAGACGAATCCATTTTTATTTCTTTAGCGTTTGCTCTGTTTTACACTATACTCTGTTTCACTCTGTTATTATGATTATGAGAATAAGCCTGGAATTCTGCTTCTATTTATACTCAAGAGTGGGGCCTACGTAAACTAAATCTAACACTTACCTAGTACGGAGTATTATTTATGGATAATCTATTCATTTATGGGAAAGTCCGCAGTTATTATAATGTTATTCAACAGTAAGAAAGTTTGAAACTGTGACCTCTTATTTGGGAGGATCATATTTACGAGTTGCTTGACCAACGTCTTTGACAATATGTAATTTTATTTATTTATTTATAAACTTTTTAAGTAATGAAATAAATCAGTAGTTACTATTCAATGGTATGCATTAGGTAAATCTAGTTTTGTGATTTTAGTTAATAAAGAACGGGAAGGAGGGAAGATAATCAGTATATATTATACATAGTTGATCGCCTCAATTTAAAAAGGCCAATAAATCACTCTAAGAAGAGTTGAATCTAAAAACTTACAGTAATCATTTGATGAATATAAGTTTAATATTAATAATTATAATAATGTCAAGTAGTAGAGAAATGGGGATATTGCATTTTGATGAAAATTATATTTTATAATTAGTAGTTTGTTATAAATAATCTGTAAATTTCACTATAATCGTTTTAAAACCAGTGCTTTTTCTAAATTTTGGAAAGTAGTAATATTTTTCTAATATTTTGGTAATTATAAAGAGTTAAGACAGACGAAGGAGAAAGGGACGAAAGGTGTCTAAGGAGGATGTTTTTGAGATTTATTTGTGAATAAAATATTGACAACTTGACTAACGAAGTAATCCAACACGTGGGTCAAATCTGTTGTGGCGGCCGAGTAAGAGAATTCTGTTCAATGAAATCATAAAGTCCAATTATTAAGCTTTTTTTTTTTTAACCTCATTTTTGGGGGGTTTTTAAACTGAATTTTGTTATATTTTGTATGCATGGTTTGGTAAAGCGTAATGCATTTCCCGTGTACACTTACCAATTCGCTTTTTGTAGTGTTTTCATTCTTGAAGATGCATGTTACAAACTATAATTTTCAACTTTGGACTGGTGAGAAAAATCTGTTGTAATAATCCATAAATTATAAATAAAAGATAAATCGGAATAAAAAGATTTTGTGAGACGTGGTGGTATTGCATCGCAATAATTAAGATGTTACTGACCATATTACATTGTAGTATATGTTCATACATATATTTATTTATTTATTTATTTATTTATTTATTTATTTATTTATTATCAAACAAGAAGTATAGTTACAATTTCTATTTTAACTAAAAAATTTATGAGTATTTTCTGTAATATCTGTTGTTTAGTCATTGTTGATAGAGCAAATACCAATTTTGATCTCACGAGTATTAGCAAAATGACGGTTTTAGTCCACATGTTTAATTTCTACCAATTTTCATCCACGACTATTGTTTTAGTACCAATTTTAATCCATGACTATTATTTTAGTACCAAAATTCTTCACGTCGGTCATCCATCAATTTAAGACATCCCGAAATCTAAAAATTTTAAGCGCATTTTCGTTATTTTCAACTTAATATTCCAATTTGAGCATAAATAAATGAATTTAAGCCCTATGATTGATCCCAATTCACAGTTCTTTTCCCTCCATCCTACCTTATTTGAGGAGGAAAACTGCGAATTGGGATAAATCTTAGGGCTTAAATCCCTTTATTCATACTCAAATATGGATCCTAATTTGTAAAGCACAAAACTACCCTTAGTAATTTCATATTCCGGCATGTCTTAAACGAAGGAGTGACTGTCGTGATGAATTTTGGCAGTAAAACAATAGTTGTGGATGAAAATTGATAATAAAATAATAGTCGTGGATAAAAATTGGTAGGAATTAAACATGTGGACTAAAACTGTCATTTTGCTAAAACTTGTGGGATCAAAATTGGTATTTGCTCTTGTTGATATTACCCACTTAACTTCCAAGTTAGAGCAAGAATTAGTTAAATTTGGTGAGTTGAGGATAAAATATATAAAATAATAATGTGTAATTTCAATAAATTTAAACTTCGATATAATTAAAATAAAATATATTTATCAAAGATCAGTATCATACAACGAACATTTTTCAGCAAATTATTTCACTTCATTTTTTGACCTGGAATAAAAAAATTCAACTTCTATTTTGGACATACCTTCCCAATTTCTATAAAAAAAAATGTCTATGTTTTGATGACACCTCATCTACGTTGTAAATATGTTTTTTTATTTAAAGCAACTAATAAGGCATTTTATTGAAGTAAGTCGAAATAGAGTTAGGAGGAATAAAATTTCAATACAAAACAGTAGACTGATTAAAAGTCGTAGAGCTAATGTAAATATGTAATTTTGCATTTCAAAAAATTTTTATTTTCCTTTTAAAATTATTATTTTTTAGTAAAGAACTAATAAAAACATCCGATTTTTAATTCTGTTCTTTTTCCTCGAACTTTCCCAAGTGTAAAACTATTGCAATAGGCCTAAAACTAACAATATAATTGAGGATGAAGACTTTGATGAATGATGACAAAACCGTTTGGAGATAGTCCTAATGTCCATAAATGGTCGCACTTTTATACTTTTTTCCTAAATGTTCAATACATCATGGCTGTTTGACAAATCTACCTGAAAAGGTAGCTCAAGCTTAAAAGAAGTTGAAAGTTGAAAAGCTATAAACTAGGAGCTGAAAACTAAAGAGTCGTTAGGTTTGAAAGTGTTTGGTAAAATTAGCTTTTTGATAAGCTATGTAAAAAGACAAAAAAGGATATATTCTTAAAATTTAAATTAGTTTGTTTACATATTAAAATTTACATTTTGTCTTTAATTTTTTTTACATTTTAAAATAAAAATTATTAGTATAATCATGATCTAGCATCTCATAATGAAAATAACAAAGTTAAGAAACTGCTAGCTTCTAGCAATTTGAGAATGTTGCATTTCATCCATTGACCAAGGGTATTGAACCCACAACATTAAGCATAACAACACAAGTTCTATACCACCAAGCTACTAAATATCTTATATATTAAGAGGCAGACGAAAGCTCTACTTATGCATGAGAGGTGATTAGAAGCAAAGTAGTAGGGGACACATGTGTGGCTAGGAATAAAGGTTGCCCAATTCGTCCATTTGTCAACCATCAGTGGTGTCCTTCAACAATATAAATAGGCACCATTCCCTCTCCCTTAAAAAGCATCCTTTTGCTCACGAAACCCCTTATGGTCCATTGGTCTGAGTCTTCTCCCTCCTGCTGACATACCTGACATATATACCAGGGTTTGATTCCTAGCGGTAGTGCCCTAGGTAATAATATTATTATTTTCCTAGTCCTCGTTTTGTTGCAAATTATATCGTGCACCAGGGTAAACAATGCATTGTGCGCCCTGACCCAAAACGACGTTGTTTTGTATATTTTTTTGAAATTTCATTTCCCGTGTCTGCTGCGTCGTTTTGTACATTTTTTTTTTGAAATTTCATTTCCCGTGTTAACTTCTTAAAAAAAATCTATGTTTCAAGTGTACATAATGTATATAGAATGTACATAAATTGTATAACAGAAATACACATAATCTTTTTTGAAAGGATAATACACATAATCTAACATAATAGTAAAATTACACATAATATATGATATACACATATAACTCCTTAACTCCCTTAAAAAACCCATGTTTTCGAATATACATAATTGTTATAATAGAATGTTAATATTGTATAACAGAATACACAAACAAAATTAAAATGGTCCATTTTGTTATTTTCCTTTTTTTTATTTATTTAGTAAAGAACTAACAAAAGAATATCCGATTTTTAATTCTGGTGCTTTTCCTCGAACTTTCCCAAATGCAAAAACTATTTCAATAGGCCAAAAACTAACAATTGATGATGAAGACTTTGATGAATGACAAAACCGGTTTGAGATAGTCCTAAATGTCCATAAATGGTCACACTTTTATAACGTTTTTTTTTTTTTAATGTCCAAGACATTAATATCTGCTGGCATCCTTTCTATGCACAACTTATGGTACATTTGAAAAAAGTAGTTACAGGTGAATTGGAAATGTAATGCAACAGTCATAACCATTACCCATTTAGAATTATACTTTATTTACTCGATCATTACTTTTGTGGTGCTATACAAATTTAATTTATTTGAATAAAGATAATTCTTTTGTCATCATTTATTATTATTTTATTATTATTATTATTATTATTATTATTATTATATTATTATTATTTTATTATTATTATTTCGTCCCAACCTTTTTTTATTTATTTTTGCAAATATGCATTTTTTTCTCATTGCTTTCACTACTATCTGACTACTATAGATAATGGTTACTTTAATATCTATCTCTTTTAAAAAAAAAATATGATAATAAATAAATTGAGATATTCATCTCTCTTTTTTTTTTTTTTTTTTTATAAGATAGTATCGTCACCTATAGCCTATATAATAAGACTCTGTTGACGCAAATTATATTTGTAATTTTTGTATAATATCTTCCTGTCACGCAATTCTAGAAAAGTACACCATGGAACCCCCTCGTATATCCAGTCCGCATACAGGGCGCTGCATTAAAAATATTTCATGATATACTATATCAATATTCTTCCCCTAAATTTTTATTTTATGAACATAAATTTTGTGTATTATGAATATGAATTCTGTACATTATGAAATCAAATTATGTGTATTAGACTAGAATCCACGATATAACGATTGTAGTTCTACTACACTACTTTAAAATCTTCAATTTAAATTTGAATTCCAAATTTAAAAGCCTATCACCGCTCATGTCATAGAGACCTGATGAAAGAGGTAAGTTATATGAAAGTTATATGATATGGCTGATGAGTACTGGAAACCTAGAAGTTGTGTGTATATTCACAATAATAATGTATGTATACAACAGTAGGATACATATATACAAAAGAGAGATTCACGGAAGTAGAAGCATATACGAACTATAACTATAGAGTCTTAATATACCCCCTCAAGCACAAGGTTGGTAGGATACAACATTGAGCTTGTCTCGAAGACATTCAAAACACGTAGTCGACAACAATTTTGTGAATATGTCCGCAAGTTGATCCTTGGACGAAATAAAATTGACTTGAAGTTCACATGAAGCCACCTTGTCATGTACAAAGTGATAATCAACCTC
This sequence comes from Ipomoea purpurea, assembly GCA_009835305.1. Lineage (NCBI taxonomy): Eukaryota > Viridiplantae > Streptophyta > Magnoliopsida > Solanales > Convolvulaceae > Ipomoea > Ipomoea purpurea. The sequence goes on from VALG01013609.1 coordinate 22,710, forward strand.
CACATGTTTGATCCTTGCATGAAACACCGGATTGGCAAAGAGGTACATCGCCCCTAAGATATCACACCACAACCGAGGTGGATGCATGGTAGGAAAACCAAGCTCTTGAAGCAAAGAAGCAATCCAAGTAACCTCAGTAGAGACATCGACCATACCCTTATACTCAATCTCAGTAGACGATCGAGCGACAGTGCGATGTTTGTATCACACCCACGACACTAGATTACTGTCCATAAACACAACAAAGCCACTAATTGATTTCTCATTGACAAGACAACCAGCCTAGTACAAACGATATAATTTGGAAAAAGGACTCTCCATTCCTAGTACAAACGATGGTAAATGATTAATGATAAAAACCGACTTCTCAAAAGCAAAATCCCATTCCTAGTACAAACGCACAAGACTTACGATGCAACAATACCAAGAAACAAGAACACAAAGTGCAATTTATGATACTCACCCCTAAATTAGATTCAATAGACTTAATGGAGCGAGAAAATAAACGTTCAAACATAACATGAAACTGATCAAAAACCTTTAAATATCAGATTTCAAACGCAAAGGAAAAAACCAAGTATAACGCGTATGATCATCTACAAAAAGCACAAAATATTGATATCCATTAGACAAAAAACAGGCGTAGGGCCCCAAATATCAGTATAAATAAGATCAAGTGCATTAGCACTAGATGACTCTACGCGAGATAAAGTAAAATGGGAAGATTTGCCTAACTGACTAGCAGAACACAACGAAGACGAGCTAACATTTTTATTGTTAACAGAATAAGATTGTAAGACTCGACTTAAAACACGAAAGTGCAGGTGACCTAAACAATTGTGCCAAACAGCAGAAAACGCCCAAGCAGAAAGAAACGCAACAGGACGAGGAGAAACAGGTAGCGAATAGAGAATTCCCGAACTAGGACCTCTAAGTTGTACATCCCTGGTGACGAGATCCTTCACAACAAAAAACGAAGGTGAAATTCAAAAAAAGACATTATTATCATAAGCAAAGTGTTGAACAAATAATAATGATGTAGGGGAGACTGGGAATATGCAAAACATCAGACATCCTTAAAAACCTATAGGGACGTGGGAATCGAAGCATGACCAACAAGGAAAATAGTCAAACTTGCACCGTTACCAACACGCAACGTATCATCACAGTGATACCCCTCATACGCAAACTCGCACCGTTCCATCTAAGGTGAATTTAAAATTTATAGTGTTTCCTATTATGCAAAAGTGAGGATAAGTTTTGCAACTTTTGCAGTGGACCAAAATGATTAATTGTAGATATTTGAAAAGTTAAAAACGTTTTCCCAATAGTTGCATTTTTAGGGCTCAAACTCAAGTCATTTGATTAAGTTATAAGAAATTTACACCATCTTATCTACACCTCACGGATGAAACCATAACTTTTTGTTATTCAATCACAAAGAATATTTTTTGGCTGTTTATAGAAATGTTGACTTTTCTTTACATGATTAAACTGTGATTGTTGTATTATGTGTGCTGACGTGGTGGGCACTTTTCTATTCTAAGAAGAGAAATAAAAGAAAGTGTTCACTGTAGTCTAGTTTGAATCATCAAAGTGATGATAGCTTAACTCAATTTACATGAAATTTGATTTGATGTCTAATACACATTGAATGCAAATAATAGTGTCATTAGAGATAACACAAGATATACAAGTGTTACACATGAATTTGAGTTTATGTGTTTTAGTAACATTATTAGACAATAATATCATGTTGAAATCAAAGCGTACATTGAAGATATGATTGATTTAAGATGACAGTCACTTAATAATTGAAGCTTAATTGAATGTTTTATTGTAATAATGTAAAATCATAAGACATGTTATGCATGATATTACACAATTTTTCAAAAATCACAAAAAAAAAAAATAGTTACGTGTCTTACCTCGACTTGTATACCTAATAAAACATTCTCGATCTTACGTTGGATAGGTGGCTACACCATAGGATTCATGTGAACAAATTTAACGTTAGTGGCCATAATTATGTTTATCCAAGTTTGCCTATTCTTTTACCATGATTTATTCACTTAAAGCCCCCAAATAAATAGATTAAAAAACAAAACACAACAAAATTGACTGATGGCCAGCTGAAAACGATGGATTTTGATATGTCTAGATACAGATCACCAATAAAAGGAACCAAAAAAAGTCATGGAAACTTGGATGTCTTGTGAGGTTTTAATTTGAAAGTCTTCCAGGAAGACTGGATATATAAATTCCACTGTTAGAGTAGGACCTCTTGTTCAATGGTGAGCGCCAACTTGGATGTATGTATTTTTGGAAATTTCTAGAAAATCCTTCTTTATTATTAATTATTTTTGGTGGGGGGATCATTTATTATGGTGATGGAAGTTTTCAACGAACCACAGTCAATTCACGGATTGGTCTATTAGATTATATTGATTGATATTGATGTTATATAAATGAAAATATTTTATTGGGTAAGGTTAAACCTATATGAAATTCACAAGAAATATTTTTGTTTTTAAAAATATTGGAAAAATAGCACTTTTTGTTTTTGTATTTATATATATATGAATTTGTAATTTCAGTACTCACTACTGGAAATTATGGAATTTCCGACCATCTGAAAGTGATCTTAAATCAAGTCGAAAGCCTTGTTCCGACCACTTTTGGTATCCGAAAAAACATTTGTTACTATTTCTGACAATTTTTTGCTTTCGAATTGATTTAAGATTAATTTCAGATGGTTAGAAATTCCATAATTTCCAGTAGTGACTTCAATTATTGACATAAGTATTATTAACCTTTAAAAAAAAAAATTATAAAGTGGAGGTTTTGGATCCTTAGAGACCATTAAAGTCCATGGTTTTGGTTCCTTAGAGACCATTAAAGTCCATCACATTTGTATTACATACGTTAATACCAAGACTATGTTGTTTAATGGTATTCGGCTTGGACTTCTATTTAGAAGGTTGTGAGTTCGAGCATTAAAGATTGTCACTTTGTAAAATATCTTAAGAATGTGCATTAGATAAACTCCATTATTGTGTAATAGCTTGCAAAGGAAGGAAAAAAAAAGACATTTTATATCCATCATTTGGTAACTCTAACACTACAGTAGGCTAACTTTGCATAGACAAATTCAACAAAAGTCACACTCATATAGTGTATGGTAGCTATATATATATATATATATATATATATATATATATATTCGAACTTGATCAAAATGTCTTAAATAAATTAATAAACTATATATGTTCTAATTTGACCAAGTCAACCTTCACTTATTTTATAATTATAATATCTACTTCTGAATTCATTAATGGCAAATTCGACATCAAACGGTAATCTCCAAGCTATTTAATGCACTGGAGTTTCCTCCCTCTTTCGTCGAGGTGACTGCAAACTTCTTCTTCTCTCTACTTTCGTATTACTATTCCCAATCTCAAGTAGTCATTAATTCTTCCCCATTTTGTGAACGTGATCATTGTGCAAATATTTTAGTGCAATCAATTGGCGTGAAAAGAAAATGACAAACAAAATGCCCTTGTTTGAAATGCATGTCTATTGTTATTCTTTGTTGAATGGTTTTTATTTCCACCTAAATACTTATATTACACAAGTATATATTTAGGGTCCTGTTTCTTAAAAGTTTGTATTAAAAGTGCACACTTAGTATTAAAAATTGCATTTTTTTTTAAATGCAAAACTGCACTTTAGATTGTTATTAGTATTTAGATAGAAAATTTAGTTTTTTTATTGATACTTTTAAAAATTATACAGAAATGTACTTTACGTTGTTAAAAAGTGAATAATATAGTGTTAAAAATTGCACGATAAAATTGACGATAATTACTATAATTTCATCTTGTTTTTTAAAGTTGGGAATAATTAGAAAATGGCACCATATTTTCTTTTAAAGTTTTTTCTGATCCGTTAAATTTTTACATATTTAAGACTGAGATTGAATCTTAATTTTCTGCTAGGGCGTGTTCTCATGAGATTGAATCTTAATGTTTGTGGTTCGAATCCTTCCTTGCTCAACATAAGGGTATCTTAATTGCTTCATTTTAATCCCTTTCCTAACTGTTTATATATATAAAATAGTGTGCTTGTTGGCCATGTTGGCATGAACATTGTTTGCGTATTAAACCATCAACCTTGTTATTACTTGTTAGCTTTGTAATTTGGATGTCATATAGTATAGGCTGCGCTATAGCTTAGTTAGCTAGCTAGGTTAGGTATTATTCTATATGAAAAAAAAAATCATTGCGAATATTACTATTTTGTTTGTCTCACCTTATTTGTCTTATAATTTTGTTTAGTTCGTCCTAAAATAAATATTCACTCCCCTATTTATAAACCACTTGTTTTTAATTTTAGTTTTACAGATCTCTAGCCGCGATATATTATGAATTTTACATAATTACATGTTTTTAATTAAGTAGCATTTCCTTCTATTTTTATGTGTTATATAATCCTTATTACTAATTTAGATGAGAATGAAATTTTACTAAAAGTAATTTTAGTGATCAAATTGTATGATTATCCCTTTTTGTGTTGGTTATATTCATCTTTTATTATTTGGGATATTATTTTTAATTATTGTAAATTATTTTATTAAATCTATTCACTGATTGTATTAGATTGATTAACCAAAATTGTAATTATAAAAAACATTATATATTCAAAGTTTAAAGAAAATAACTAAAAATCCATAGAGAAAAAAGACATTGAAAACGATAGGGAAAAGAAGTTAAGAGCGCCGCCAGATAACGATAACTTAATTAAATGATTACCACAAGAATTATGAATTAAAAAGTAAATAAATTCCAAAGCTATGTATGCGCTATACTACGTTGTCATGATCATAAGGGTAGGCAGTAGGTGGTTGGAATGTTTAGAGATTCATGGTACATGGTCTTTTCCAATCTTTTTTTTTTTTTTTTTCTCCAATTAATCCCCTTTCCCGTTGCTTTTCATCTCCAGAACCATAGCAACTAACAACCTTATTAGAAATGACAGTGAGAAGGTTGGATTCAAGTGCTTGCGCTAATTACTATGGGAAAATGGCACTTTTTTTTCCTTAAATTATAGGTTTATAGTATTTTTTTTTCTATGTAGTTATTTATGCATCCACATTTACCTCCTCAATTATTTTAAAAGTGATGACAATTTTCTTTGTTTGATGTTAAATGAACATTTTTACCCTTGAAATACTTATTTAATTTATTTTCTCTAACAAATTATTCTTCCAAAAGATTGAACCCCAACCTTAAGAGCCCCCACACCCGGCCCGACAGAGCATTTGGGAGGATGTAAATCATGGTGACTCAACTGTACATGAACGACAGAGGCTAAACCTTTGCTCACTGCGCTTCTCTAACAAATTATTACTTGTATGTAGGGATAACCATGGTTCAATTTGAACCGAATCGGACACTATAACAATTGAACTGAAATAATAGGTTGGTTCTTTTTACGATTTAGAACTGGAAAAAATAATTGTCGAATTTAGACTATTTTAAAATAGAAAATAGAATTTACAAAATAAATAATTAAATAAATAATTTTTTTTAACTGGAATCAGAATAAATGGAAACCGGAACCAAACATATTTATCATTTATAAACGATGTTTACAAATCTGTTCTGTTCCAGTTCGCATTTATTCTGATTCCATTTTTGTTTGAACTGCTGGTTCAAAATTTATTTATTTTGTTATTTTGTAAATTCTATTTTCTATTTTTAATAGTCTAAATTCAACAATTTTTTTTAAAAAAACCATCCTTACTATTTAAGTACGATTGCTATAGTGTCCAGTTTGGTTCAAATCAAACTGTAGTCATCCTTACATTAAGCAATAATTTGTTGGAGGAAAAAAATAAATGAAATAATTATTTTTAAGAGTAAAATATTCCATTTAAAATCAAAGAGGAAAAAAGTGCCTTCTAAAAGAATTGAGGGGGCAAATAAAATACATCAATAACCTCAAGAGAAAAAGTGCTATAAATTTATAATCAGGAGAAAAAAGTTCCATTTCCCCTAATTATATGCTGTATACTTCTTTTATATTTTTGATGAAATGTTTATGCTTTTACTTTTAACTCATTGTGAGACGTGTATGATATGATGTATTTACTGTTGGATTAAATTTAATATTTAAATTTATCAACTCTGGTAATACACATATAAGCAATAGTGTGAGGCATATGTAACACACAATTTGTTTAAAACATATTTGCTTCCTTATGGAGGTATTTGGAGCATTGAAGCATTGTTTCCTAAGATACAACAATTTACATTATATAAATCGAGCACTGTACTTAAATGATAGTACAATAGTTATAGTAATGTACAACTTAATAATAAACAGAGATAAATAAATATATTAACTTGGATTCACTCTTATGAGTTTTTCAGATATATTAGATAGATATGAGTGTAGACAATATTATTATATTTTTGTATATATTATTTGGTGGGTATTAATAAATTTAATTTATTGAATTTGACTATATATAGCCTCAGATTTTTGAAAAGATCGTACTAACTCATTGAGTCACCATAATTTACATCTTCCCACATGCTCTGTTGGGTCGGAGTGTGGGAGGCTCTTAGGGCTGGGATTCAGTCTTTTGGGGTAAGATTTTTGAAAAGAAAAAAAAAAACAGTTTGTGGATAAATGATTAGTTCATATGTAATGATACATTGTAGTTTAAATTTATATTATACTAGTTACCAGACGTGGATTGCGCGAATAGTTTAATGACTAATGTGTATTATTAAATTAGTATTTCAAAATTTATTAAAGTATCATTCGGTATCGTGTCGTATATCAATGCAATATTATAAAAATTTTCTATAAAAGTAAATATTTCAAGAATACGTAAATATGACATTGTGACAGAAATGTTTGATTAATTAGTGTAATAGAAGTTTTAGAGGGAACACTCTCACTAAATAGTTTCCAAACATAGTTTTTGTAACTCAGAACCCTATTAATTTTACTAGTTTGGCGTGATTGATGCTTCATCTTGTTGCCACTTCCAACAGAAATGAATTCTTGATTAATTGACCTAAGTTAATGTTAAATTTTATATTTTACATTTTTTAATACACTCTAACATATTCATAGTATATGTTCAACAATTTGCGAATTCTAATTGGGATGTGGTTCGAACCTAAAACCTTCTTTATTAAAATCAATGAGCAATTTAACAATAATAAATAGTTAACCCAACTAAAGTTTACACTAACAGAATGCAGGGATATTTAATAAAGTAAATTACGATGGATGCGCGTTCTGCTATGTACATATATTATATATATAATATAATATATATAATATATATATATACTATATATAATACTATATATATATATATATGTACATTATATATTAATTACATATATTATATATATGTACAAATTATATATACATTATATATATACTAATATATAATATATTATATATATATAAATATATATATATATATATAGATATATATATATATAATATCAAGATGCTATCACAAAAGGTTTTATCAAAAGTATCAACGTACAACAGTACGACCCACAACCGTCACACTAATGACATGACTACATATGAGCTTCTTCTATATATATATATATATAGAGGCAAGTCAGGTGCGCTGTAAGCTAAGGTGAGCAATTCAAAACATTACCAGGCTCCATCGCTCACTTCAATAATCTCCCAACTGCGATATCTCTAATTTCAAACGGCAAATCTGATATCTCGTCCACCTTGCGGATTAGATCTCCAGCTGTATTCTCCGAATTTGACGCAATCGCGAACGCAATCGCAATCTTGATCTTCTTCGCAATTGCGACGCGATCACGAAAGTATCCTGATCTCTCTTTCCTTCCGTGTTGAAATCACACAACTAACCCGTCTTTTATAACATTCACGTCCCCATCTAATAAATACTGAAACGCCCCTTTAACTAAACGCGACAAGGTTTACTGTTACATTCAAACTAATATATCGCTGCCGTTGGATCCCCTTCAATCAACGCCGTGTAATTTGACTCACCGCCTCACCTAAGGCAGGTGACCGCATATGAGCATCTACCTTAATATATATATATATATACTATATATACTAATTAATATATTGAATTCAAAAAAGAAAAAAACGGAGGACCGGCCCGCGGCCCGCCAACCCGCATGGAGTGGGCTTTGATTGCATGAACCCTAGCTTGCAGGTTTTTTTCAGAGGGCTGACTCATAAAAGTCCGCAAAAAATTAGGCCTAGAAAATTTTATATATGCATCCCTTGGAAAATGACTTCCCAAAATAAAGGGAAAGTCATTTTCACCCAAATACTATATATTTTCGTTTAACGAATGCATCATTTTTCATTGACCCCATTTTCTCCCCTCTTGCCAAACACTGAAAATTTGAAAAACATTTTCCGGTGTTTCTAAGCGCACTCTACATTCTACGAATAATAAATTATTGTCAATTGCA
>VALG01013609.1:31292-47904 GCA_009835305.1 Ipomoea purpurea
AAAATACTACTATCAATACAAATAATAAACCGTCGTTTATCATACAAGTCACACAAGTTGTAGATCAACTGAAGAGGGAAACACAATTAAATCTCGTTTTCTCACATGATCTTTCTCCTTCTGGAAATGCCCTTATGTGCGCATGCTCTCCAAATCATGAGCCCACCAACGTCTTTTTTTGTCTCAATCATCTGGTGGGTTCTGTACTTTTTCCACTAATTCATGCCAAATAGGATCGGCGGAAGACCTCAAATTTCCTAGTCTATCAACGTATCCCAATATTGACCTCACATGTCAACTATCAGTACTCTATTTGTCCTCAAAACACGGTCCGTTAACACTGAAAAATATATTAGCCAACTATATATTTTCATCATCAGAATATAAAACTTTATATTACAAACTGTCCATGCAAACACCTATGGAAGCATGGTGACTATCTTCCACAGCAATAGACCCCACCACTTCGGTTGACATTAGCTTTTTATGCAAATTTGGTAAAACTTAAACACACAAAACAAATGTAAAGACTAAGTTACTCTAGGATTTAAAAACAAAATTACCAGAATACAGAAATAAATAATAGAACAATAAAAACCATATAAGTATAACTCAAAAGATCAATACCAGTTAGCTGCAGCTACTCTACAGGAGCATGGATTTGGCAGATCTTCCTAATCACAATTATTATAACATAATCAATATATTAAAAATACGAAATCAAAAATGCAACATAAAATTCCCCCCAAAAAATCAGAATAAATAACAACTTAAACAAAAAACCATTATATAATCAATATAGATCAAATGATCATAAATACTAATGTACAATAATTAGTAAAAATTATAGAAAATTAAAAACTCCCTCCGCATCAAACAATAACTTAAGAAATTATATACTTCTCCCTAAATGTTGAAATCAACCAACCCAAAGGTCACTCCACATCACGTAACTCTTATACAAGAACATTTTGTAGAAGATTTAAATATTTACTTACTATTTGGAATTCTAATGCTACATCTACAATGCTACATTAAGAACATACCTTCAAACATCAAGGGAATCTATGCCACGTATTAAGCATAACCCCGACATTACGCCTGCAAGTAACCAGTTTATCAAATCCTTCATCTAAACCTCATTTCACGCTACAAAATTAATTTTTCCCTATCACTGATGTGCGTAGTATTCAACAACCAGTTCCAAACTTCCAGTCTCACATTCCGATACCCATTATCGTACCAACATGACATCAAGTAATAAAACTTATTTGTAAATAAACAATAATAAATAAATGTCAATAAAGCACACACGTGCTTCTGGCAAACCACTCACATAATTTGTTTTAAAAATAACTTATCACCCAATATAACGTAGTAATTCACAAACTGTAAATCTTATACAAAATTATAAAATAATACATCCACACATATCATCATATTCACTCAATTCAAATTTTCATTATACACTTATTCCCATAACCCTAAACCAGAATACATAACAATCATAAACCATACCACACCAACCCTTTTCTATCGCTAATATCCTATACTCGATTAAATCAATCACTGATCTATCATCTGACTAAAAATCAATCCAAAACTACACTAACAGGACATCTTCTATAAAATTTCTACATATAATATTGTCTCAAAAAAACGATTATATATTGCAAAGGTACAACAATAGAAAATTAGCACATTATTTATGATTGATCTAAAAAAGTATAACCGTACCAATAATCCCTCAGCAAGACAAATGCTATACTAAAGGAAAATATTTGGAACTTATGACTCCCAATTAATAGTGGAATTATCAATTTCATGCCTGTGGGAATTTAATTGAATTGTGAACAATATTACTCTTTAATTTAAATCTACATCATATTCTCCTCCCGTTACTTAACGAAAAAATATTCATCATTCGAATATAGACGAAGGATATCTCAAACAGCCAAAACAATCTAGAAAACATTAATTATCGGTTTGAAAAATGTATCTTTAACACTTTCCGAGGTCGCGACCCACCTAAAAGAAACTCTACGAATAATATAATTTAATATTAAATCTTTCAATAATTAAAATAATCAGCATATCTGAGATACAAAGCTTATCACGTGATCTGTATAGTATACAGCATAACTTTCTCACACCTCAAATGTAGAGTGATACTTACGATAATAGAAACGTACTGGACAAGCTTAATTATACATCTTCATACCTACCATTTAACAACATTATAACTAAAACAGGAAAATATATCCTCTGGCCCCCAAATAAAAACACGATATTGCAATAATATAAAAACTACTATTTGATCACCATAGTATAATTAAATATAACATACATATAATTTAACAATTGATTTCAACTTTTATTAATTTAGCTTTTACTAAACAAATAATAAGAAGAAATAAATGTCTACGTGAACTAAAGGTGAAAAAAATAGAACAAAATAAAAAAATGAAGCATAACTCATTTTTTACGACTAATAAAAATAATTCATATTGAATAGTTGTCTCTAAACATTCATCATACCAGGATTCCTCTTTTTAACCGGTATATTTCCCAATTATCTACTAAAGGAATTTATCACAAAAACCAAACACCGCGCTACAAAATCACCACGCTTTCCCCATAGATCATACGGAGGCTACTAGACTACCATCACTTCATTTAAAAATCTTATCTGCTAATAAAATTTTTGTTCTATTTTCAATTCTATCATAAATAATCAATGATCTACATTAATCTTTAAATTATATTGAGTGAAGTACCACAATTAAATCCAGATATTTCAATTACCATTATTAAAATCATAATCAATCATATAATCAACATAAATAAACAATAACTAATTCCATTTAATATTATTACATTACCAAATTGAACTGAACTAGAAAGACTTAAAATATTGACCCTACCAATCTATAAATGAGTGAGGGACCTCCACAATCACTAAAACACAGCACTACTGCCGAATGGGTGGTTTAATCAAACATCTATCACAACCTCAAAAATTAACTATTATCAAAACTAAACAAAATCACTAGAAATAATCAATGCTTTTCTCCCTCTCCATCAGTTTATATAAGAGAGTTTTTACATTGCTTCACTGAAGAATAAGTATACCTATAAACCTCAATGAACCATTCCTTATAGTGGTATTTTTTAATTGGTCCATTATCTTTAATTAATTAATTACACCTTACTAAATAATTATTATTAACTGGACATATTAAAATATCCCCAAACAAAAAACAAAGTTTATATAAAATAAATTGTTAAATAATAAATAAACAATCTAAATCCTACCAAACACATTTCAAAATAAAAATAGTACCATACATACTTTAGATCAATCTAAACCGGGGCGTAACGATATAAAATGAAAAATATACCACAACACATCCAAACATAAATAACTTTAAAACTACCCTCTCAATTTATCTCTATCTGCCAACTGATAAGTTATTTTTCATCGAGTGAGTACGACTAATTATAACCTGTACCCTTAAAAATAAAATGAGAGTATAAAGGTAGATAATCGTTTATAAAAAGTGGAAGGAAATGGGTCATAGTATTTTCCAATTAGAGGAGGCCATTAATAATAAAGTATAAAATATTGAAAACAAGGTGCATATGCTCCAATGAGTGTCAAATAGTCAAACCTCACACAGACAAGATGAAGTTCGTTGAAGATTGGATGATCACTGCCTCCATTCGACCACGCCCCTTGTCCGCCTCAGAGGTCCCATGTGAATCAAACAAGGAAACCTTTCGATCTCTCCGTCCGATCATAGATCATTACTTAATTTAGTCGCTAGACAGAACCTAAAACTTAAACCGAAAGACATTATAAAATCGCCTTTAATGACGAAACATAATTATCAATGTCAAGAACTCGACAAGGCAGAAAGATCCTCCACATTCATTACCACTAAGCATCCGTCTCGAGAGCACGCCTGAGAGTATCAGCTACTTACCGCGTTGCTTGACGTCAGGAAGGGACCTCGGCCACCTGATTGCGCTTCGAGCGCCGATGATAACGGCGGTTCTCCCTACGGAGTCCACCGGGAAACGTGGCAGTTCCGGCGGAAAAAACGAACCATTTCCGATCCCTCCGGTTCCCGATCGTCACTATGCGTCAAAGGTACTATTTTTGTTTCCAATTGCATCAAGCCTGTCGTAATGCTCTCCCTACTCCAGAATTAATTCAATCACATTATGAATGATTTCATCTTTGCAAGTCAACTCCAGAATTATAAAATATTTCTCACATGATCATGATCTTGATGATATACATAATCGAAGAGAGATGTTCATTACACTTCATTTTGGAAAAAATTTGGTTATGATCTATTATCAGAAATTTTCAAGAACGTTAACAAATTAAATATTTGTATTATGATAATCTGAGGTGAGAGAATGATCATCTTGTTGGACTAAATGTTCGTTACATACCGAATTAAGTGAGCTCGATTTAACAAGACATGTTTGATGAATATAGACCGGATAATAAGTTACATTATAGTCAAACGTAAGTACATTTTTTATGGCTGAAGAATAAAAATGGCGGTTTACAAAAAGAAGCTAGTCAATGATCCATATAATCACATTAACTGTTTCGGAGTTATGACCATGATAACTCCAAGGAATGACGTTCTTAAACTCGCGCGTTTATGAACGCATAAAATTCATTGAGACAATCACAATTTACCCTTGGTCCTCGTTCATCCCCAAAACATGTCCTTGAATGGATAAAACACGGATAAGGTTCTACTACTGTGTAGAATTAAATGACTTCGTGCTACATCTTAGGCATATTATAGTATTCATACACATTTGCATTTGTAAAAATGATAAATCGGCGATAAATTTAGGCACTCTGTTTAAACTAAAAATTTCGACACTGAAGAATTTAGATTCATTGCACATTATGATTGAATGATAACGGTTGAAAATTGCAATCTGCTTTAGAACTAAAAAGTGTCATCGATTATTTTATCACCCCAAGAATTTAGAGTTAATCATTCGATTGAATGATAACGGGAAAATTCATCTGTGTGGAACTAAAGTGCGTCTACTGAGAATTTAGAGTTCATACATTGGAGTGAATAAACGGGAAATTCATCTGTATGGAACAAATGTTCGGTCTACCGCAGAATTTAGAGGTTCATCACATATATTGAATGAAATGGAAGTTCATCGTTCATCGGAACTAAATGTTCGTCGACTGAGAATTTAGAAGTTCATGCACATTGATTGAACGTAATCGGGAAATTCATCCTGCTTTGGAACTAAAATGTATCGTGCCTGCTCAGAATTTAGAGTTCATCACATTTGATTGAATGCATAATTGGGAATGTTCATCTTTTGGAATGAAGATGTCATTGTGTTGTATTGGATGTTCATCATGCTTGATTGAATGTTCACCGCTGTGGAATTAGATGTTCTTTAGGTGTTGATGGGATGTTCATTAAGCTAATTGATTAATTAATGTGCAGGGTCTTGCACTCAGAAATGTGTGGTCTGTTTACAAAGGAGAGAGTTCAGATGAAAATGATGTGATATACAGTGTTCAAGAATCTAAAGTTCTTCAGATGAAAATCAGACTGATGTTTTCATGGGTGGCAACAGGGGAGAGATCTGTAATTTCATGTAAAGGGCTCCTACACTTCTCAGAACTTCAAAGTCTACAAAGGAGATACTTTGATTGCCGAGGTAAGCATGCATACATTTTTTAAGGAATATATATATATGATTCTCAACTTTATATCATTATGATTTACGAGTGAATTGGCGGCATACCTAAATGGCAATTTATATCCCTGCACTACGGTGCGCGTTGCATTGTGCGTCCAAACCAAAACGATGTCGTTTCAGATTTTTTGAAATTCGCTACCAGTATTTGGCGGTTAATTTTCCTTAAAAGAATCTCATGTTAAAAATGTTCATAATGTGTATACACGAATGTACATAATTGTATACAAAATATACATACTGTTTTTAAAAGATAATACACATAATCTAACATAAACATAATAAACATAAACTTTTAACATAATACACATCAACTCTTAACATAATACACAAAAATTTCCTGAATCGGATGTACATAATGTACAAAAATGTACATAATAAAAAATATACATAATTGTATGAACAAATATACATAATCATAGCAAACTTTCTATCGGGCCTCCCAAAACGACGTCGTTTTGGAGGCGCACAGTGCTACGCGCCCGTGATGTAGGGTATAAGGATTGAATCAAAAAAATACTTGGTGCATTATTGGTTTATATTATTTATATATTGTCAAATTAAGGTAGTCCCGACGTTCGACAGTATTTACTGTATGGTAGTGTGGTCATGCAACTATTAAGGTACGCATATAATGGCCACCACAAAGTGTTTGAAACTGCACCATTAGGTATGCTGCATATTTTTGGTGTGTGGTGCATTGTGCATTTCATTCTAGTGCATTTTTTTGTGTGCGTGGTGTTGCATTTTGCAGTGCATTTGTGCATTTTATTTTGATGTATTTATGCATACCTAATAGTGCAATCGTGCAAGCCAACTCAAAAAGCCCTGTCCTCATTTAAACCCTATCGTCTAACTAATGCAGGTTATATTCAATTGCATATTGCACTAAAAGAAAACAACACAGTACCAATAGATTCAACAACAAATTAAATACTACAATTTAAATACTTACGAATTCATATATATAGTTGGTATATTTCGTTCCCTTTTTTATAGTGTATTTTCCCTTTTTTTCTCTTGGTTTACATGCTACTTGGCTAATAGCCCTTGTGTAACAATGTAGGTGAAGGAGAAAGTGAAGATAGGTTACTTCTTTAAGGGCATAGAGAAGTTTGAAGTAAGAGTCTATCCTGGCGCCGACTATGCTTTCGTTGTATCGCTACTGGTAATACTAAACGATATTGATGGAGGGTCATGACTCATGAGTGCTTTGGTTTTAATCCTTACAAGAAAAATAAAATAAAAAGAAAAAAAATCGTATATGTGAAATTACAGTTTTGGACAGTGCTGACAAGGCTTTTGTTACAGAATCTTGTATGTAAGCCAGGCAATTGCGTGAATTTACATGAATGTGATGGTCTTCATCTATATTCTTGGCTGGAAATGAACCCTTTATTATGTATCAGAAGTGCAAATCACATAAATAAATGTATGAAATTGTTGAATAAGAAGTCACATTTTTATACTGCAATGATAAATATTGAATTAATAAATGTGACCATTTTTGTTTAACATTCGAAAATTATAAATCCAAATTTATTTTAGACTCCGAGACAAGAAAGAGAATGAGAAAAGAAATCTTTTTAATAACAAGCACAACAACAAAATGAGATTTCAGTGACGAAAAAAATATGCTTCCCGCCTTCACCCCATTACCATTTCTATTTGCATTGTTATGTTACAATGGCCCTGTTTGGTAAATGGCGGTTAGTTATAACTAGTTGATAGCATTAGCTGTTTTAAAAAAAGTGTTTGGCAAATTAATTTTTAGTTGATAGCTGTTTGGTATAATTTATTTCTTCAAAAAGCTAATTGAAAAAGTTACTAGCTTTTTGAATTTTAACATTTTGAAATTACAAAAAACTAATTAACTAAACACGTATATTGATATTTTAACTAAATCAAACAATTAATAGTGGTCAAATAAGCTAAAATTGACCTATAAGTCTTTTTTTTACAAAACAGAGCCAATATCTTTGATATGTAATTATGTAAAGTGAGTATTTGAAAAAGCCACATAAATAATATAATAATTCTGTACAAAAAAAACAAAAAAACAAAAAAAAAAAGAATGAAAATCCGACCTGCCGGATTCGAACCAGCAACCTAAGGATGTCTTTCAGGAAGTGTTCCACTACAGTCCTCCGCTCTACCAACTGAGCTAAGGTCGGATTGTTATTCAATATGATCTTTGAAACAATAAAGGGGATATTTTTTACAAGAAACTTCCCAAAACTCTCACAATTGGCCAAACAATCCCTTGTAGAACACACACACTAACAGATACACACAGACACTCCTTTCATGGAAACACAAGGAAACTATGAAGTGGTTCCACTGAACAAGTTGTATACATTGGTGTAAATAGCTAAACAGCTAGTTATGATCGCTTGAACGATCATGATTGTCGCTATAATCTTGTCCTTTTTAGTCGATATTCCATGGATATCTCTGTCAATTAGCAGAACATAAGGTAAGCCAAGGCAAACTAAGCATAAACTTTTAAACTGTTTCCTACAGTTAGGGTCTGCTCAGAACACAAGGCATAAACTTTTAGTTAAAACGAATTTGAGGAATACCTTATAGCAATGGCGCCGGGGAAGATGAAGGCGAGACACACAGCGAAGTTGATCCCATGAACTGGAAAATGTACCATATGCTAGGAATAACCATAGCAGCAACATAGGACAAGGCTAACAGGAACACAGACAGAGACACGAATCTGATCTTGTCCGTGGCCAAGTCCGGCTTCTTGGGGAACAAGAGTTCATCAATGGTGGCCCTCAGCGAGTAGTTCAACAATGGGAACACAAGCACCAGGTGCACGGCGTAGCTCAGCCGAACGACATCATTCAGCAATGCACTAACCGCGGAACTAGATGAAGACTGATCGAAGTTCACAAGGATATCAGCATTGATTGATTCCCCGAACAGAAGGTATCCGAAAATGCCAATCATGAAATAGAGACCAGCACAAAGTACTAGTGAAATCTTCACAGCAGTTGCCATAGTAGAAGGTTTGCCTAACTCGATTCCAATAGGATGAACTGCAATACAAGTTCTGAATGTCAATAAAAATATCACAGGAGTTCATTTTTACCTAGAATGGCTTAATACTAAACGAGATACGATGATTGAATGAAATAATAATAGGAAAAGGGTCAAATAAGCGCTTAAACTTTAAAAAGTTACAACTAAATATATCAACTTGTCATTTTTGTGCATCTGGGCTCAATAGCCAGTCATCCACCGGTAATAACCAAAACCGGTGATTGGCGACTGTGGCCAATGAAGGAAAGGTATTTAAGGTAGTTCGTTTGACCTACACAGCGGTCCAAAAACAGGAGTTCTGTTATACCTAGGATGGCATAATACTAAACGAGAATACGAGGATCAAATGAATTACCATTGAGTGAAATGTGAAAGGCTGAAACAATTACAGGAACAGCTGTGAAAAGTTGGATGAAGGAGGAAGCACTTCCATCAATTCGGGCAGCATTCTCGGGGTCTCGGTTTTACCTTAACGAGGGCATAGATTGCATCCCTATGCATATTCCAACAAACACAAATGCTAGGAGTACTGCTATGGCTGAACTCCACCATAATGACTCTGCAACCACATACCATAACGACAACATACGACCTCAATGAGCAAATCAACAACATAGTGATTTATTTCGAGTCATCTCAACTAAAACATATTTAAGGTAGTAGTCACATACTGACCTACACGGCGGGTAACAAACGAGAGGAAGCATAACAAAGATTACAACCAAAAAGATGGAGAAAGCTCGCGAGTTCCACCAGTGAATGCCAAACCATTCTTGCAAAATGCCCATGTGTTCTGAGCCATTTCCACAAAGAACCCCCTGCCATAACACAAACATTTCATCACAATCAATCCTCAAACTTAAATTTTTCGTCCCAACATTCTCATGGCAATAAGAGATCCATAACATTAGTCACCATCTTTAATCAAATATAAGTGAATTGTCACTGTTCCACTTCATCATTCTCAAGCATGATGTTCTTTTTTGTTTCTAAAATCAGAGGATTCATGCTCAAAATGATCAGAAATCAAGCATTAATCTATAGTACCTAATCTCCAGAAGATGTTCAAACAAACATTAAAGTTAAATAATAGAGTCAGATCGAAATCAGATAATTTGAAATTTGCCCTAATAACTGAAGGAGCAAAAGTAGAATCACTCTAAATTTAATTTAAATATCTGGTCGGTGCTCACTACCGTCGATTCAAATCATCGTCTCACCGACGGCGAAGCTCGCTTCTCCCTATACCTCAAAACGCACCAGCCGCGGCGGCGCTTGGTACCAAAATGGTTGAATCTGCTATCGAAAGCTACCGCACCGCGCTCTGCGACGTCGCCAAGTAGAACGGAACTCGGAAATAACCTCGGCAACTTGGAGAAGATCGAGAAGATCCTCGCGGAGGATTCGAGTTCGATTTCTTTCGCTAGCCCTAACATGAGCTTAGAGAAGAAGCGCGTCGGTAATTGACGAGATAGATCGCCAAGTCGTCTGAACTCCAGCCGCACACGGTCAACTTCCTAAACATCCTCGTGGACATAGACCACATGGAGCTTATCAAATACGTCTTGCAGAAGTTCGAGGCGGTTTACAACAGGACATCGGAAACGGAGCTCGCGTCGTGACTTCGCGGTGAAGCTAAAGCCGCAGCTTAGTATCCGAAATGAACGATAGAAATTCTTTTTTTTTTTTTCTTTTAAAACATAGAAAATACATTTATTCTTATATTTTTAAATTTTTTAAAAAATAGAGCGAAAATTTAAATTAATAGAAGATACATTTCAAGCTTGATTTTATTTCAAATTTATGAGAGAAAAAATTGATCAAAATGATAATAAATTTAACAAGGAATTCATATTTTAGAGTTTTGATGCTTACCGATGATAAATGAGGTACATGATTAAGCAACGAGATTAGTAATCATAATACAAATTTGCAGAGCCACAGAGCCAATCTTTCCGAAGTTCTCCTTCATCAAACCGGCGTAAGTCGACGCGCTGCCGGCGTGCGTGAACCTGAGCAGGAAATCTACGGATACCTCCACCAGCACGGCCACGATCACCGTCAAAACGAACGCCGGAATCACGCCAAGTACCTTGAGGGTAGCCGGAATGGACATGATTCCGGCACCGACGATAGTCGTCGACACGTGAACACCGCCGGCATATCAGTAGCCTTCTCTCCGTCGGCGTGTCTCTCCTCTGAAGCAGAGGGACTTCGGCTCCGACCATCGGCGACATCCGGAGAGGAGAAATATGGCTTCCCACTCTTCCTCTAGCGGTGGTGTATCTTGAAGTTTGGTGTCCTCAACCTCCATGATTATATATTGACCCATCAAATAATTGAGGCGTGGGAGCCTTAGCCATTAATATTTAATTTTGGCACGTTTTGGATCAGTCGAATTTTTTACGTAAATTATATTATATTATAAAAAAAAAGTAGTGCAATATTTAATTTTGTTTTTTAACGTATCGATTATCAACAGTGTCACATCATGCAAAACAACGCACATGAAATTACAAGCGATTGTAGTGGAAGACATATTATATCGTTATCCACTTACTGAGTTACTATTTGCTACTTCACTCTAGGGGTGTAAACGAGCCGAGCCGAGCTCGAGCCTGGGTAGGCTTGAGCTCGAGCTCGTTAATGAAGGCTCGGCTCGAGTTCGAGCTCGAGCTCGATCGAGCTCAAGAATTGATGCTTGAGCTCGAGCTCGATAATTTTCGGGCTGCTCGAGCTTGGCTCGAGCAGCTGATTGTTCGAGTTCGAACTCGAGTTCAATCTTGAGCTCGAGTTCGAACTCGAGTTCAATCTTGAGCTCGAGTTCGAGCTCGATTTTGACATTGAATTGACCTATTAAAACTTTTGATTAAAAATTCAAAACTACTTTGTTTATCCATACATAAATAATAGGAAATCTTTTAGGGATTTGAGTTTAAAATTTTAATTTCTAATTGTTATTTTTATATATTATATTATATATATTTATGATATTATGTATATATATTATTATATATTATATCGCTCGCGAGCGGCTCGATGAGCCACGAGCCTAGAATATCTAGGCTCGGCTCGAGCTCGATTACTAAATGAGCCGATCGAGTTCGGCTCGAGCTCGATTTTGACCGAGCCCGAGCCGAGCTTTGACCGAGCCGCTCGCGAGCTGCTCGGCTCATTTACACCCCTACTTCACTCTAGACATATATGACCGTTTATTCAGAAACTGTTTTATATTTTCTAAATTAATGTTATAAAGTTAACATAAATTTTATTTTGGGTGATTTTTAAATTTTATATCAAAAATATTTTAAAATATATTTAGTTGAAAAGAAATATAATTTTTTTCAATGTATTTTGATAATCGAACTAAATTTATATTTGTATATAACATAACTAATAATATATTCGAATCAATGACAATATTATGTTTATCTAAAATTTAGTTTAGATAATGTTAATATTTTTAGTTAATATTTAAAATATTTTGAATATATATAATATATTCATTTGAATGACATGTAAAAAATATAATTTTTACTTTAAATTCTAATATAATAATATGCTGAAATTTCAATATCCTGACCAAACTTGTACTGCAATATAACATAATTAAAAATATCCAAATTAATAATCAATTGAGTTCAATCAAAATATAAAACTAGTATAGAGTTTAATTTTTTAATTTTGATAATGTAAATGATGTCTAACTTTAAGCATAAACAATAAGTTATGTTAAATAAGTAATGCAAGTAGAAAAGATATAAAATGGTGACAAGTAAAAGATTATATTGAATGTAATCATAGTAATAAATAAATATCAAGTGGCTTGTGGTCTATTGGTATCTGGTTTGGTCCTTTATGTGGAAGTTTAGTGCTCAAGCCTCAGTGGATAATAAATTATTCTAACTATTTCATATTTTCAAAATGAAAACTGTACGTGCTAGTAAATATGTTTTCTGTTGTCCAATTATCTAGTTTTCAAAAAAAAAAAAAAAAAAAAAAAAAAAAAAAAAAAAAAAAACTGAAGAAGAAATTTCATTTAGTGAACGAGTCCATAGGGTTGTTTACTCAATTGAAATTTTTATTTTTCAAATTAATAGAGTTGAAACTTTTTATTAATTGAAATAATATTTATCAGAATAAAATAAATATGCAATTAGTTACTTTGGTGAATCCATTGACCTTGTTCATTAGTCCACTTAGTTTAATTTAATTTCTTGTAGGGTTGGTTAGCCGAGTTATTGATCATGAGTAACTAGTTTTTATTTAGATTAACTTCAAGAATTCGTAAAGAAACACCATTATAATCAATGATATTGTTGAGCATGCTTGCTAAACATGTAACTGTTTATATTTTAATTTATTATTTTTAATGTTGATTATTATTATATTATTATTATTATTATTATTATTATTATTATTATTATTATTATTATTTATTATTATTGATAATAAAAACAAAGTAGTTAAAACAACACTACAATAAAATATATTATTATTATTATTAATTTTTAAAATTAAATTATAGTTTATTGTATAATTAATAAATATTAACCATAGATAAATAAATAAAGCAAAAGATCCATATTCTTATAAGTTATTTTACTTGTTACTAACTCACCAGTTAACATTAATCACTAATTTACCAAATATTATTCAAAAAACACTAATATATACTACCCATTCATCAAAATAGTTAATATTATAAACTATTAGCTAATGCTAAACTATCTGCCACTGTGACTAGTTAAGTAGCAGATGTAGTACTCCTATCCATTTTTTTAAAATAAAAACCTGCAATGATATTCGTAATATGAAATGATTTTCAAATTATAATACATGACCATCCAAAATCATTTCAACAATACTTAAATGACTTTCAATTCGATTCTTTCTAACACCTTCCTTGTCAAGTTCATCGCGTGTTTTACATCATTATTTCCTTAAAAAGGGTGACCAAAATAGCGCAACATGATTCTCGTACTTAAAGATCAACAGTTCAGTTCTTGTCAACACCATTTTGTTCAAGTCCGTCGCTCATGTCTTTCTATTAGAATTTACCTATTTGTGTGTTTTAATTTACAAGTATCTAAATAACCTGTAATAATTACCAACTATATTTAACATCTAAATTTGTTATGATAATTAAACATAGAAAATCATTTCTTACAATGATTTTATATATATATATATATATATATATTTATTTATTTACTTTCAAATAATATCAATTACCCATGCACTTTATTTGACTACTTTTAAATAAAATCTTAAAAATTATGGTAATTAAGGAATTAATATTTTTCATAATATAAATTTTATCTAATCATGAAATTGATAATGCACATATCAAGTTCATAATTAAAGGAAATTATAAAAAAAAAAAATATGATAATTATTTCACTTCACATATTATTATGCTAATTCACATATTATTACGTACATATAATTATGCAAATTATTCCAATTCACATATTATAACATATATAAAATTATGCTAACGGTTACTTTTGAATAAAATCTTAATAATTATGATAATTAATAAATTAATTTACATATTATGCTTTTATTAATCTATTTTTTATACTTGCCGTAACATAGATTTTATCTAGTCAATTAATGAAATTAATGATACACATATTAGGAACATAATTAAAGGAAATTAAACATACACTATTACGTCCATAATTAAACGAAAATCATAATTATATTAATATTAATTGAGAATAACATATACTCCTTAATTACCATAGAGTAATCATAATAAATCAATCTCATTTTATTGAAATTCATGATAAATTTTACTGCACATATAGGAATTAAACATACACATATTTATGGTGCGTAATTAAAGGAAATAAACATACACATCTTACCTTCATAATTAAAGGAAATTAAACATACACAATCTTACTCTATATAATAGCAAATGTTTTTTGCCAATCAATTTCCCGCTAAATGAAATTGTATCATTCAATACATGTTAATCTACAATTATTGTTATTTAAGGATGAAGCAGGTAATACATTCCAGTATCCAATTTTAAAAAATAAGATTAACCTGTTTTTTTATTCTTACAATTTTGTTGATCGACAACAATTTAATTGTTCATTCTATATAGTTTTGAGAGGGAATTTTTTTTTAAAAAAAAAGTTAATAATCAGTTACTAAATTGAAAAAAAGTTTTTTAAAATTTAAATCAGTTGCATGAACATATATTGGAAGACGAATAAGTTTAAACAAATAATTATTGAACTGATATTAAGTAATTAGAAATATGATGTATTTTAATTTCGTTTAAACAAAATATATGTTTTACCTGAAGATGATACTGTATTAATTAGTTTGTTTAGATTGCTCCGGTCACGATTTTTCAGATCGGCATTTGGGTAGAAAACAATTCACAACGGCCAAAAACTATGGTCAGATTATCTAAAAAGTTTTTAGCAGTGGATTACTTGAACGTGCGATGATTTAAAATCGAGTATGTCAAGACGCCGGAAACAGAGAAGGTTCGCGTAAGTCAGTGAATATTTTAGAGAGAATGACGAACGCAACAGAGTAGACGAAGCGCAATCGTCAAAAAATATGGATTAGGTTTGGTAATGAGGTTTTTATATTGGGTTAATGGGCTCGGGTATTGGCCTGAAATGCAAGTAACTGGATTATATGGATAGATAATTAAATGTTTATTGGCTTAGCATTGCAGGTTTTATTTTTTCTTTCATGTCATGAAATATTTCATATTTAGTTTAGATTTATATATGTTATACGTATATAATTATTATTATTAGCAATGTTTAAGAAAAGATTTTCGTAGTTAGTTCCAATGTAGGATGATGATACTGTATTTTTTATTTATATATTGTCAAGTATATGTACTATAGGCTTTAATTGCAAATCATATTAATAAATGTTTTATATATAAGAAATTAATTTCATAAATTTTTTATTGTATATTGTTTGATTCCTAATTTTAATTTTTTTTTATAAAAATGTGTGTGTGTGTGTGTGCGTATGTGTGTGTATAATTATTTTAAGTACTTTTTAAAATCTCATGTGGTATATTATAACACAATTCTTTATAATAATATGCTAACAATATGTGATGTTCGATATAACAACCAATTTAGTATTGTTAAAGAAAAATACATTTCGAATAAGTTTTAATTTCATGATTAATATTTTATTTTAAAATATTATCAATAATAAAGTTACTTAATTTTATGCGTGCATCGCACGGAGCAAAAACTAGTATATATTATGTTAATATTACCAACCTATATTTAACACTTAATCTTACTATGGTAATTAAACATAGAAATTCTCTTCATTTGATTATAGTATTTTTGTTACTTAAAATAATATCAATTAGCAATGCTCTTCCTTCTATTTTTTGTTTAGACTTTACTATATAATTTTAGCAATCAATTTCAAACTATATCATCTTTTATTTTCAATATTATAATTGTTTATAATAATTTTATCATTAATTTATTATTTAATATATATAAAAATTTATTTGTGCCATCATAATCGCTGGGTAATTTACTAGTTCCTAAATAATATAAAAATAATACCCATGGTGTGTTTGGTTCGCACATGTAATCAGAATCAGAATGAGAATCAAATACTTGGTAATGGTAATAAATTTTGCTAAAGTATTTTGCATGTTTGGTAGTAGAGTAGAATTGAAATGATTACCAACTATTGCTATTTGGTTACGTATAGTCATAATATAATGACATTCAAAGCACCAACATGAACAAAAACATCAAAAACAAAAATTTGAGGG
>VALG01013611.1:0-14741 GCA_009835305.1 Ipomoea purpurea
ATATGCTGTTCTAGAATCTACGGCCTTTTCCTCTTCTTGCAGCAGCCAGTAACTAACCTGTATTCTCAACACAGGGAGGATCGATACGCTTATAAACTTTTTGTTCCGAAACGCTATGTATTGGCCGATGGATCCGCAAGCTCATCATGAATGCTTGATGACACATACACAAACAGTGTCTCCTTAGCTAGTCCCAAAGAGAGTGTTCATGCTGCCGCAGCCCAGTGATAAATGGTTTGACGAACCTTGTAGCTCGATAGAAAAAGTATGGATTAGTTTCGCAACTCTTAAGACGAGTTGGAAACACGAAATAGCCAGAATCTGACCTCTAAGCATAGCTTCTTAACTGACACTCAGAAGATACTACAGTAAGATTTCCGATCTGGTAAACATTATTTATGGGGTTGACACAACACACATTTAGATCAACATATGCAATGTACATGCTAATCCACATAATTACTACATTGGAGAAGGGGTAACGCGTATATAAATTATTGACAATCCCGTATGCTGAATCATTCATCAATTTACATAAATGAAGTAGTGACTAAAATGGGGTTTCATTACTGTTCTTTTCGCGCTAGGTTCAATTCTGGGAATATACCGAGGTGATCCAACACTAGCATTAGTAGCGAATAATAGATCTATAGCTCTAACTTACGAAGCGAAGTACTATCGATAATAACTATCTAATTAGATCAATATGTACACTCAAAATTTACGGAAGGATTTTTAGTGTCCGGTGTTGGTGTACTATTCCTATTGGTGTTTAATCGTGATCTGGGAAAGACGATCAAACGGGATACTGTGGAGACATCGCGAGTTTATTTTTTATTTTGGTGACATTTTCTCAGCGTGTGCTTACGGTTTTAAGGTGGAATTTAAGTAGTTAACGTGGTGCCGTTAAGGATGCTGATGGGGGGTACCGACGCGGCCGGCATTGCGCTCGCCGTCTTGCCACTTTGTTTTCATGCAGTGCGCACCTTGCCGTCGCCATGCGGGCGTGTCTCTGTCCTCTGCCACGAGCCGACGTTTACTTAATTTAGTGCGCTCAGGCACGATTGAAGAAATGCCCGATTAGGCCACTGGAGTTGAGTTTCTTAGATCTTGGCAGGGGTCCGTGACTTAGGATAGTGTGCCCACCTCTCAACCTTAAGCCCTCGTCCTCTTCTCTTGTGAAATCACTTGTTCGCTATCCGGTAGACCGTTGTTGGCATCCAGATATATCTTATTCTAGCATATATGATTAGGACTCTTAATCAAATGCAATGATATAGTCGATCATAACACGTAGACAATATGAAGAAATACACATGGGTTATGAATAGAATCGATCGAAACTTATATAACAATATGTACGTTATTCTTTTTACTTTTTCAAATCAATTATAATCTACACACCATAAACGATTCCATGGATTTCCATCTCTCTGAATTCCTAATCGCATCTAACATGATCCAAGTACAAATAGATTTTAAGATCAATACGCAATAAACACATGATCGAGGCTTTCAGTTAGATCGCTTATATATTCAATGAGTAGACATAACGTATTGGTACGCGGCGAAATTTTGAGCAAGAGTTCGGAATTAAGGAGAATATATTATTTATCAAATAACTAGCTAATGTACATCTTTCTTAACTTAATCATCAAGTAACACACTATAGTATGTACCAATGATATCTAACACATTATATATCATAAGAAGCCCAATGAGATCGTTATTCTAAAGGAACCTCATAATTTAGATCGAATATTATGAACGCAATGTTGGTGGTGCTTGGGGAGTGGATTTTTGTTCTCCTGGATCGTGTACAATATTCAGAGGTAGGATTATTTCAAGATGACCGTCATGAACGTATACCGCGGAAACATCTAGATCGGCGGAAGGGGACATGCAGTAAATGCGCCATGTTGTAGCACAAAATAATTGTGTGTGGGAGTGCAGGTTTCAGAACGAGTCAGTCGTTTCGTCAGAGCGCTAAGGGAAACGCATGGAGCTTAATTGCAACAAATATCACGTCTTCTGTTGAGAGACATAGGTTATCTGCATCTGTACCTTTCAACATCGCTCAATGGTAGTCAGGGTTAGGCGTATGCACAGATTAAGGTGATGCATTTTATATATATAGCCTCTGATTCTCTGCCTTTACTATGAGTCTTCTCTCAGGGTGAGTCGTGTAGGATGCATACGTTGGGGGTGGCATGAAGGAGATAAATCTTGGATGGTGTAAAGTGATACTAAGATGATTCAAGTTGCATTAAATGTGATTTGAGCCCTTTTTTCGGGCTTTACTGAGAGTTTAAGATATCGTCCTGAGAGTTAGGTATTTGGGTTAGAGAGTGGCGCGTCCTTACTTAGGAACATTCCGCTGTGGCGCGTAAGCTATATGTGATCATTGTTGATTTATTATAGTATATCATTTCTGGCTAGATGTGCTGCAATTAATGTAATATGGGTTTTATTAGGATCGTAGAATTACGTGGGGTGTTAAACACCCTACCCACCCGCTTAACAAAGTGGGAAGCTAATTGTCGTCCCGAAGCTGGCCTTGGTGAAGAGATTTTTTCCGCTTCTTTATCCTAGGTTGTGAATGCTA
Source organism: Ipomoea purpurea (assembly GCA_009835305.1). Taxonomy (NCBI): domain Eukaryota; kingdom Viridiplantae; phylum Streptophyta; class Magnoliopsida; order Solanales; family Convolvulaceae; genus Ipomoea; species Ipomoea purpurea. Next base: position 2,606 of record VALG01013611.1, read on the forward strand.
GGAATATATCGTCGCGCATCGCTGTGCGTTTTCCTCTTAAAGTTTCACCATGATATGCTTATATCCTCCGGTTCCCGTGGTTTGGTCCAGAGGACTTTTCACCATTGTTCTAGGTTTTGCTCGAGGTTGTAGTTGTGTATATCTTGCCCTGTTGGTGGTCCAGGAATCAATATTGACGGAATTTGGGTCTCTCGATACATGATACGGAGAGGGAGAAGTCGTCGAGGTCTAATGACCTCTGGTATCTGAGTAAGAGTTGAAATTTCCGTGGCATAGGTGTGTACAAATAGGCAGTTTATGGCTGGTGTTTGAGACAGTGGCGTTGTTTTAACAATCGTGTGCTATGGTTTTCAGGTAATAGGGTCATAAGCGGAGCGTAGTAGGTTCCATAATGATCCCCAGGATGGTCGTCTTTTCTAAGTATATTCGTAGGAGCCGATGAAGTCGGGGGCTGAGATTCCCTTCTGTCCAAACCGGTCAATGTAGAATTGTCCTCTGTATGAGTGAGTCACTTTACGATCTCTGTAATATCCTGTTGTCCCGCGTGAGGTGGAATTCGCTTGTTGTTGTCCTCTTTAGTGGCGTAAGACTTCTGGCGGCTGGGCGGCTTCCATCCTTTCCCGGATGTGTTTAACCTTGGCTATGGTGTCTTGTAGGTATTGGGGGCCCAGTGTTACCGGGTTGACCATTTCTTCCCAACACAAGGGGGTTCTACATTTGACCGTATAGTGCTTCGTAGGGTGCCATGCGAATGCTCGCGTGGTAGCTGTTGTTGTATGAGAATTCAATGAGGTCTAGGTGTTCTTCCCATGTCCCTCGGAAGTCGAGCGTGCAGGCTCTTAGCATGTCTTCGAGGTTTGGATGGTTCTTTCGGTTTGGCCGTCTGTGGTGGGTGAAAGGCTGTGCTCAGTTTTAGTTGCGTCCCTAACGCTGTAGTGATTCCAGAATTGTGAGAGGAACCTGAATCTCGGTCGGACACAATGTTTCGGGGGACTCCGTGGTATTTCACTACCCGGTTTATGTACGTAGGCTTTTGGGCTAGTTTGCGTCATTGTCCATGTTTCCTTCATGGGCAATAGCAGTGTTGTGCGACAGAATATTTAGAATAAACGAAGAATAGACAAACGGAGGAAGGGAATCAGCGACTAGTAGGTAGAGTGATATGTGATGTTCTAGTAGTTACTAGTGACAAGATCGAACATTGTTTTGGACTTGTTGAGTGTTTCTAGATGCTAGATGAGAAGGTGGTGAGGGATGCTGTAGTATATTGGGCAGCGTGGAATATCAGGGGGGGTGTAAACCAGGTATGGGTCGGACAACATGAATCGTGACTGGGTATGACAAGTCAACTGCTAATGGCGAACAACTTGGGCTGAAAGTAGTTCGTGAGCATGCACCGGGGAATGCTAGATAGAGCGTGGTGCATGTTGGATATAGCATGAGTCGCGGGTAGTATGGCAGATCGACGGCTGAAGGTGAACGGTTCGGGACGAAGAAGTTAGTGAAAATGCACTGGGAAACGTTTGATGCTGCGTGGTGCATGTGGTTGGGCAGTTGGGATGAGCAATTGAGCATGTTTGTTCCGACCCATGTGTATATGTGAGATAAGTATTTTCTCCTAAAGGACATATTCGTCAAGATAGATTTGTTGAGTTGTCTTTTCTTATAAAGGGCATATTCGCCAAGGTAGAGATGTGAGGTAAGTCTTTTCTCCTACAAGGACATATTCACCAAGGTGAAGATTGTAGAGTTTGTCTCATATCAGGAATAGGAATTTTTCATATAAGATGTCGTATAAGGAATATGAGTGGCGGATTGGGTCAGGCCATTGTATATATGTCTATAAATACATTGTTTGTATTCTTAGGTATTGTATACCAATATCACCATCACTATGAACATGGTCGTTTAATAAAAATTAATATTCTGGGCCTTGTATTTTCTATAATATTTAAAATTTCTATATAAATAATAAATAAGGTTTATAAATTTAAAAATACATCTAAAATTATCCAAACTCTATTAATAAATATTTTAATCAAGAAACAAATTCTTCAATATATTTCTGAAATCAGAATTATTAAGTCATGTCAATAAAACAATAAACAAAAATTGTGAAAAAATACGTAATTTTAATTACCTGTTAAGAGATTGAAGAACTTGAGAGTTTGTGTGATCAAGAAGAATTGAAGAATTAGTTGAGCTGCTGTCTAGGATCTTGCCGGGCCTGCGTCTGTTGTTTGTCGTTGCGTGATGCACGGGAGATTTGGGAATTGCGCTATTGTATTGTGTAGCTGTGTTGACTGCAAAGATAGAAGAAGGAGAGCGTGCTTTGCAGAGAATCAAAGATTAATATTGGAACTGTCGAACTGTCAATTGCTAATTGAGAATTGGGATTTGGGATTGAATATAAAAAAAAATAATGTAATTTCTAAATAGCAGAAGGTCCCGGTCAAAGATGCTAATTGTTATTTGAGATTTTGAATTGAGAATTCGCATTCTTAATTAACCATGGTACTTGTCAATTGAGATTTAGGAATTGGGAACCACCAAAAGTATGAAGAGAATCAAGGGATGCATTAGGATATATATATATATATATATATATATAATATATTATATATATATATATAATATATATAATAATACACACACACATACTTTTTTAGGTTTTTAAAGCAATTATCAATTGGAATCAATTTCACCCTATCATAAATTGGCCCACTCTCCATGCACTTAGCCTGAAATCTTGTATTTTATATATACATATATAGACTTTTTTTTTTTTTTTTTTTAAATATGGGGCCCCCAATTTGCGGTCGCGCATGTTAGACATGCTCAGAACTGGCCCTGATTGTTGTTGTTGTTGTTGTTCCCCTTCTAGTTCCTATGTTAATAGGAGCAGGACTTCTTATTTTTCCCACGGTAACAAAAAATCTTCGTCGTATGTGGTCTTTTCAGAGTGTTTTATTGTTAAGTATAGTCATGGCATTTTCAATCTATCTATCTATTTAGCAAATAAATAGGGGTTCTATCTATCAATATGTATGGTCTTGGATAATAAATAATGATTTTTCTTTGGAATTCGGTTTATTATTATTATTATTGTTGTGTGTTGTTAGTGTGGTGGTGTGGTGGTGTTGTTATTGTTGTTGTGTTGTTGTTGTTGTTGTTATTATTATTATTATTATTATTTTATTGTCATTGCTATTATTATTTATTATTATTATTATTATTATTATTATTATTATTATTATTTTATGTTTTGTTGTTGTTGTTGTTGTTGTTGTTGTTGTTGTTGTTGTTATTGTTGGAATATAGAAATGGAATATAAGTTGAGTGTATTTAATAAAATCAAAAAATTAGAGAAATAAAAAAGTGAAGGAATGGAGAAATGGAAAACTGGAGAAATTGAGAAGAAAAATTGAAGAAATAGAGAAATAGAAAACTGAAAATAGAAAACAAAGAAATGAAATAAACGTGTGACTCTTTATTCTTCTCCAACTTGGTTGATTTGGCTTGAGATGAGCTTGATTTGCCTAAATCTTGTGTTCTCAATAATGGCATGAAAGCCTTTCCTTTTGAATCTCTCACCGGTTTACTTGAATTTGCACTTAAAGCCTTTTTTGATCTGATCTTTTGTATGACGTACAACCATAAGCACATTTTTCAATAACTTGAAATGAGGTGTTTATATATTCATTTAAATTTGTCCATTAGAGGAAACAAAATTCAAACAGGTAATCTTTCTATCATTCCAAACAGGTAATCTTTCTATGATGTGATCACTAGTGGTTTTACTTATTATTAGGTTGTCCAAGTTAGATTTTTCAGTCGTTGCTTGACTTTAAGCTCATGAAAACTTGGATTTTTGGCCTACTTTTTGTTTTGGCCAAAAGTGGAAAATCTTCCTCAGCTCGATTAATGTTCTTAGGCAAACTTGAAACCTTGACAATATTCTCTTGAGAACTGTGTGACTTGGAATATCCTAAATCACTTTTCTGACATTGTTATTGTGCGGATTGTAGTTTGACTTATTGGCATGGTGACTAGGCCACTTCTCAGATCTTGAACCTTGCAAAATCTTCTTTTCTTGATTGTAATCCGTATTATGAACAACGCTTACAAATCGAGTATTTGGTTTAAAAATTCAACCCTTAGCTTGAATCATACAGTGGTATCGACCATCCAGTTAATATTATATTCCGTGAACTTTACTCTATGAAACCTTTGAACCATTCTATTCTTTAAACCACTCAACCCTTCCATTATTCGCACTTTGCACGCACCTTTCGAATATTCAACTCTTTGTCTTGAATTCTTCATCTTCTAATCATCCAACTTCTTGTCTTCTCGAATCTTGACTTACTATATGGCTTACAGACTATACGGTTAATCTACTTTGCATATTGAACTACGTACTATATGATTGTTTTACTTTTAGAGTGGTATAATTCGCCCCTAAGTATGATTATATGTGGATATTATAATAAAAAGAGTGAATTCCACTTTTGGTCCTATATTTTTATTGGGCATTGGACACATTTTGCTCGATTTTATTAATTTAACCACATTTTGCTCAGACTTTTTAAAAAGTGGACAATTTAAGTCCCCGTTACTTCGGCGGCTGTTAGAGAGCCGTGAAGTAAGAGGGCAATTTTGTCCTTTCAATTGGTATTCCTCATCAGCCTTCATTTGCAGTAGCTTGGTTTACGTCTCCAGATCGCCTCAACGACGAACCCCTTAGAGTGTAGCAGTTTATGCAACGTTAATTCGCTCCTGTTCCCTTCAACATCTGCGTTTGGAGCTTCAATTTCGAGGTCAATTTTTCTGGCCGAGGAGTTGATGGAGGGAATTCCGGCGGCGGCGGCGGAGGAAACGACGTGGAGCTTCTGTCGAGACGCTGCAGGTGGAACACAAACTCTTCACGCACTCCACCATCATCGTCCCCTCCGCCATCTCCTGGTTTCTCGATCTCTTCAATTACTACGTCAATTCCGGCTACGACGACCAGGACGTCTATAGCAAAGAACTCCAGCTCGACTCAAGGCACCATTCTTTCAACTCTCATATTCAAGACTTCTTTCTAGTTGTTCTATTCGAGTCTGCAGGTCTTTGTAATAGGAGACAGTTAATTAATGATAATTCCATTGTGGGTTTAGTGTCCTGTACCGCACTGTGCATCAATTGGATTCACTTTAATTTTAGCTCGATGTTTGGATTATGGTTTCTCCTAACATGGTATGCTGTCCATTGTTGAGATAGGAGCAAATGTAAAATGGACTAGATAATATCAATTGTAATTGTGGGAATAAAGAAAACGAGCTTGGGAAGGAAGATTATTATAGGCATGGTTCTTTCGTTTAAACATTCAATGGAGGTGAAAATATGAGATTGCTATGAGAAAAAGCAAACTGAAAATATGAGATTACTGATAAAGGAGACGATATTTATTAGTTTTCCATATCTAAGTCACGAGTCCTATGATCTTCTAAGAAATTCAGTGCTAATCTGTTATTCTACCTACTGTGTATATAGTGATTACGTTCTGGGTTTCGTTGTTGGAGGAGATGAAGACTTACATTCTGTCTGGGAGACCAAGCTGATGAGGAATACCAATTGAAAGGACAAATTTGCCTCTTACTTCATGGTCTCTAACGGCAGAAGTAACGTGGACCTAAATTGTCCACTTTTAAAAAAGTCTGAGCAAAATGTGGCTAAATTAATAAAACCGAGTAAAATGTGTTCCAATGCTCAATAAGATAGAGGACCAAAAGTGGAATTCACTCTAATAAAAATGTTTTTAATTTAAAATTATAAAATTATAATAATAAGTTTCGATGTGGATGACCTAAAATTCTTAGTATGTTTGGCATCATCAAAATATAATACAAAATAGTTTAATAATAGATTTTTGGCATGGTGTGTTGGGTTTGTTTGCAAGTTAGGGAGAGCTTTTTAATGAGGTGATGGTATGAGTATGGATATATATGTCCAAAGGGGTTTGTGTAAATAAATAGGCGATGTGACCATACACTACTGGAGGATTTTTTAATTATGAGTTAGATATCTTGTTCATCACGTGTTAATAGACTATAAATATTACTAGCTTTTTTTTTTTTGAGGTCAACAATGAGGTTAGTATTCTGAGATACAAGGTTGAAATAGCGTCAGGTGGGATAGTATCCCAATCGTACATAGCTGTGTCATACTGGAAAGCTGTAGTAGCTAAACTATGTGCTAAAATATTCTGCGATCTAGGTAAAAAATTAACTGACAATAATTAATAGTTGCTAAATAATTCCTGCATCCATCAATTGCATAGCCAACATACGATCGTGTCTGCAGCTGTGGTGTCGTTAAGTAACTCTGCAGTACTTGGCAATCTGTATAAAGCTCTATATTTTTGCTCTCCACGCTCGTGTAGCCAAGATAGACCCTCTTTAAAAGCATATGCCTCGGCCATGAGTGGGGAAAACAATGGGCAAAGGTGCGGAGTACGCTGAGACAAATCGACCACCCGGTTCCAATATTACCACACCTACCGTTGCTGTGTTGTCCGTGTGATGATATCCAGCATCGATATAACACTTGGATGGTGGCCGTTGCGTCGGAGCGTGGGTGATCGCGGCAGTGTGGTGTGCATTGATTCCGGCTTCGTGAGCAGTGGGGTGCTAGGACTTTAATTTGTATATTTCATATATATTGGATTCTCTTACCCCAAAAGAGACTGAATCCCCAGCCCTCGGTGACTCAATGGGTTAGTAGGCAGGGCCAAGTGCCGGTGCGCACAAGGAATCTGCCCACTTTGGACATAATTCTCACACTGCCGCCACCGAGGTTCAAACCTTGGTCTCTTACCCCAAATATTGCCCACTAAACCATTGAGCTACGCCCATGCGGATTTTTTTTTTACTTCTCTAATTATACTTTTTATATACTGTTATATTAAATTATTAATTGCATTTCAATTTATAGATGAGAACGATACAAAGATTCACGTGAGAAATGCCTTAATTTTTTGAATGTGAAATGCCTTAATTAATTTACAATAAATGTACCAGGACTATGTGGTCTAATGGTACCCGAGTTGAATTTCCTTTTAGAAGGTTGTGAGTTCGAGCCTCAATGGTCTTTGTGTTTCAGTAGGTTGAGAAAGTATATGAACAGATACTACAATGTAATAGAGCTAGTAACATTCAAAAAAAAAAAATTACAATAAATGTAAATTTGTAATATAAAATAAACATTATATATATTATTACCCTGCGTTTATTTAAATAATTAATAAAGCAAGATTATTGGATTAATAATCTAATTATAGCCATACGAACTAAAAGAATAGAGTGGACAACGATTTCAACATTCCTTAATCTAAATTAAAATACGAACATACCAAATATTTCAACAAATGCATGCGCCGGAATAGTGGGACTAATACAATATATAATCTCATCTATATGATGCCTGAAAATTTTGAGAGGGTAACATTTCATATTCAAAAGTCTCCGAAACTCATTCGAAAATGTTTTTGTATCGTTTCTTAATTGATTAAAAGTTTAGCCAAGCACCTTATTTACAAATGGCACCGGGTTAGACTTTCATATGGAAGGTTGTGAGTCCGAGCTTCAGTGAATACGTTATTGACTCTTTATGCTTCAGTAGGTTGAGAAAGTACCCCGACCTGACAGAGCACTCACCCCGACCTGACAGACTCTTTATGCTTCAGTAGGTTGAGAAAGTACCCCGACCTGATAGAGCACTCACCCCGACCTGACAGAGCATTTGCACACAAGGAGCCCCAGCCCGACCTGACAGATTCTTTATGCTTCAGTAGGTTGAGAAAGTACCCCGACCTGAGCACTCACCCCGACCTGACAGAGCATCTGCACACAAGGAATCCATCCGAACTCTTTGAATTAAATATTCTCCTCCCTGTTTGCAACTATAAATACACACATTTACATTACAATTAAGCACACTTCAAACATACAACCAAAGCAAATTACATTTTCTTTAATTTCTCAACTATGGCCTCTAATAAATTCCAAGCCTTAGCCATCCTCCTACTTTCCCTCAGCCTTGCATCTCTTTTCCCTCTTTTTTCAATTTCACCCTTTCCCCACCTCCGATCTCACCTCCTATCACATTGTTTCTTTAATCAACCTTCTGCACCGAGTATATATATCTTTTGGGGGGGGGGTGGTGGGGGGTTTTACATATTACATCTTCCAACATCCTCCCTATCTCACCTGCCTATCAATTTCTCTCTTTAATCAAACCTCCTTCTCATCTCACCTTGCCGCCCTAATGCAACTTCTTCTTTAATCAACCTTCCATTTCTCACTGCCCATCCCTCTTATTTAATTTTCAATAATATCACCATTTTTAATTTTATTGCAGTTTTACTATTTTACTAAATCTTTTTATTTTATTCATAACATTATTCCTCCCAGCATTTATTCCATAATCTTTATTTTCTTCTTCTTCCCCCGTGTTCTTCCTAACGATTTCCTTTCTATTCCTTTATTCCTCCTAAAATTTCTTTTTCTTCACATTAATCATTTTTCTCTCCCAAACATCTCTCAATTTCTACTCCACTTCATTCTTCTTATCAAACTTTTTAATCTCATCCTCCAAATAAATTCTATCACATTCCTACAACTCCTCCCTCCCTCCTATCATTTCTCATATGTTACAATTTTCCTTCCACATTCACACATTTATTTATTATCGTATTACAATATCAAATATCTAAAATAAATGATTTATAGTTTATATTTACTTATACTAATAATATCCCAATATATTATCTCCTAAAATTATAAAATTTTCCTTCACATATTAATCAACATTAATTACCTCATATTTATCATATTTTAGATTTTTTCTTAATATTAACTACATTTTATCCTTAGATGAATATTTATTTTCCGTTAACTTTCCTTTAAATTTACCTTTCCTTTTATAATTTCCTTTTATTTCACTTTAACTTTATCATTTATTGTCAATAAAAATTTCTTAATTTTCTAATTTCTAACCATCATCCCAATCAATTCATATTTATTACTTTATTTTACTTTATTAAATTAACTATAAATAATTTTATCTATTTCAACAAAAAGAAGGTATTACATATTCATTTCTATCTTTAATTTATAATTATTTAATCTTACATTTTTATTCAAAAAATTATTTATTATCAATAAATTAAATAATTAAAAATACAATTTCATTATTTATTTGTCTCTTATTTTTCTCCAATATAAAAAATTCTTTACATCAAATCAGTCCAATTTCATTATATTCCCCTACATTTTCCCTACAATTCTTTATTATAAAAAAAATTATTCATTATCAATAAATTAATTAATATAGAATAAGTTTGTGGATTTATATTCATATTATTCTTTATTTTTCTCCAATTTAAATTCTTTACATTCAAATTCATCAATTTCATTATATTCACTACATTTTTATTTATCTTTTTTTTTAACCACTAGTTTTTTTTAAATTAACATATCAAATTATAATACAAAATAATTATATATTTATTTATCAATTATTTGTTATTAATACCATGAAAAATTAATAAGAAATATAACTTAATAAAACTTAATAATTTAACTACATGATAAATTTTTTACAAATATATTATTTCAACATTACATAACAAAATTTAATGTTTTGATAACATTTTTTTAAATCCCTCTGTTTAAATTTTCTTTCTTACAATCAGTGATTGTTTTATCTGTTTATCTTTATCCTTATTATATTATCCTTATGCTTTACCATCTTACGTGTAGTGCATGCAACTTTTTTAAAATATATTTTTAAAAAATTATCTTTTTATATTAACATTTAAAATTACCTAATTTTATATACGATAATAATAACAATAATAATAATAATAATCAGATCAATAATAATAATAATAATAATAGCATAATAATAATAATAATAATTTTTTTAAAAAAATAAAAAAAATTAAATTCATCATATTAGAACTACTTTTATATTTATTTTCAAAAATATTATTCAATAACAAACAAATTTATTGTAAAACCTACCCTCAATTTCCTTTTTTACAATCAGACAATTATCCTCTTCGCGAATATTATTATATATTTAAAATTTATTCCAATTTTTATCTTTTCCCTTATTTCCCTTATTTTTCAATCAATACCTACACAATTATTTTATTTAAAATTATTAATCAATCGTTACGTTCAGCAGGGCTGACTCTATTCTCCTCTCAAATATTTGAAACCTCGATATAAAATCCTACCCAACAAAAACCGGGGGTGAAATTCGAGGATGTTATTGTATTCATTAACAAACAAGGCCCCAATGGAACTAAAATCGGAGGTAAAGTAACGCCACATTTCACTTTATAATAAACTTGTAAATGACTATAAATTAAAAAGAGAACCCCATACCTATCTACGATGAGAAGTTCCCAAGGGGCATAATATCGCGTCAAAAGTACATATACTCACCGAAAATGAATACCTCCCTGTAGAAGAGACTGAGTTTAGTCAACTCACACGTCCATTACAAGAATAATGAACCGTGGTGAATGCTCGTGGTAGCTCACTCAGCGGATACAATTATTATGAAAGATTAATAAGAGATCGCCTGGAGACGATTAACAAAAGGGTATATTATTATGGACGCGAGGTGATAGGAATCATGTAAATACCTATGCCTTGCAATGAGTACTTCCGGAGCCGGAACTGAGTGTGTGGATGTGAACTTGATTTTGTGTTGTGAAGTAGTGTTTTTATTCTTTACAATGTGGAGTTAACAATTCCACACCTGAAAAATTTTATCAAGCAGAAGAAAAGAAAAAAACGAGAGATTAAAAAATAGACGGGTAAGAGACTCATGAATTTGAAATTAGAATTGTGAACTTCGAATAATATACTAAAGTATTATTCTACGTTCATCTGCACAAGCGCGTTTTCTCAGCGTGCGAGATAACGGAGGAAAGCTGATGAATGTGTACAAAATCCGGGGCGCCTCACGGGTATAAAATAAAGATGGAGGAGAGACGAGGGAGAGCGGGAGAAGGAAGGGAACAAAGGAGCGTAATAACACAGAAGGAGATTTATAATTTTTATTTGTTATGACGTGGCGAGTGAATAAATAATGGGGAGGGCGGGTAGATAATATAGAAATATTATCAACCAATAATCTTAGAGAGTTAGCAATTTTAATCACCATAATAAACGTTCAGAATAGCGCCGCGATATTTTATAAATGATAAACTCAGTGCCTCGCGAGTAATGAGGCGAAGAGGTGACGAATATTGCTTATTCACAATCGTTGTAAGGCTATATTCCTGTAGGCTCACCCTAACATATAGAATCACGGAAACGAATAATAAAGCTAGAAGCAATACAATATTACTGCGGAATATCAATATTATATACTCTATCAAGCAGCACCGATGTCTATCCAAGCCAGTATCCTCCACAACTCTTTGCGCATTCCCGTGACGAATTGACTGTTGTATAGTCGCCTCCCATCGGTATTAAGGTGTTTTTCAGTGTAGCCAGGAATAGTGTGCTTTGTGTGAATCCTAACAGAACAAAAAAGGAAACCAGAAGCTTCAATTTATCATGAGAATTCCCTTTTATAATAATTACCGATATGTCAATAATAACACCAAAGACAATTCGAATTGGCTAACTTCAGTTATAAATTGCTTTAGCATGGCCTTCATTTATAATTCCAACTGATAGTATTCGAAATATCTATAATATTCTTGCTTAAAAGTAAAAGGCTTTAAGTTATTAGAAACGAAACAGCTTAACTAAGCAATCAATATGTCGATAGCTTCTGGACCGCGATAACTTGACCGTTTGATACACCCAATTTATTACTCAAACGATATACGTAGGACCCAGAGGGGGTTATAATTTTTGTCATTTTCTACAAACCAGGAAATATGAGCTATTACAAATAGCCTACACTGAAGTTTTCCGTATTTCAATTTTTTGTGTAAGTTTCATAATAATTCTACTATTATAGTAGTTTGTGTTTTAATTCAGAAATGCCTTATTTTAAGGTGTTTTGGAGGACCCACAATGGAAACGGCAAGAGTCGTTCATCGAACCATTTAAATAAACGC